>MU182433.1:51172-106511 GCA_016904865.1 Pissodes strobi | reverse complement strand
ACTGTGATAATCTGTGACGTAAGTAAGTGACTAAAACTAAACGGACTTCTGATTAATCAATTATTCATATTTATTCCTAAATTGAATTTGGAAATTGAAATTTGTTTGAGTTGTAGGGGTATCTGCAAATATATTATAATATATTTGGGTATCTGTTTCTGTTTTGTTATTTTCTAGTGTGCTGGTGATTGTCAGGACCATTTATTTAAGAATGTTAACTATACTACGAAAAATATTAATCATTTTAAATATTTAGTTTTTATGCAAGAAAATATTTGTATACTTTTTCCACTCTACCTACATCTGTCAATTTATTTATTATAAATATTTCACTAGAAGAATGTTTTTTTTTGTATTAAATCTGCCCTGTAACTTTTAGTTACTTCGTAATTAGTGTTTAAAAAATACATTTTAGTGAAACAAAACCAAATCGTAATAATAATAATAATAATAATAATAATAATAATAGACGTTATTATTAACTCCAATGATAAAAAAAACTTTATTTCAAAAACTAAAATACTAAACCAGATCAAATGGCATATAAAGTAACCAAAAACAAACACACGGTAATAAGAATTGAGGTGTTCCCCGAAAAAAAATGTTGAAAATGGCACACAATTTATGTAAATTTGATGGTCTCCGAGGCACAATTCTATCTGCTAACGCCATGTTGCCATGTAGGAACTTTTAAACATATATATAACATATGCTCTTAAAAGCGTATTTATTTCTATCCATCAATTTAAAATCTTGATTGTTTAGCAACATGTTTGATAGAATAATACGAATAGATTAAGATAGTTATTTAGTCACTGTATGGAATGATATTGTAACTATTAATTGTAAAAGTATTAAAAATAAGATAGGTCTTATAGAGTTTGTGTCTTCCCTAATAACTTTTTTTTTGCTAGCAAAGAAAAATATTTACGCTGCACCATCCTTTCCTTTTCTTTTCTTCAAGCTATTAAAGCTAACAGTTTTTTTTGTTTATTTTTGATGTGTAAACATCTTACATGGCGGTATGAGGGTAAATCTCGGCAAATGGGACGGAAATGTGTTAACTGATGTTGCATCATAACCCATGCGCATTGAGGAGCAAGCTAATCCAGGACGGTCGCGATTGCAACTCAAGTGGTGCTTCTAAAAAGCTAGCCGCTAGGGCGGTATTAGGGTTTCATGTCCATGATGTTGATATCGGACATATGTTTACAGTACTAACAGACTTGCTTAATTTTTTTATTTGTTTTAAAAATTTAAAATTCCTCACTAGCAATAATGTAAAGAGAAACCCAAAATAGCTGGAAGGCACAATGCCCTTTACGACCCCCTGCTATCGTTCCACAACCGACGCCAATAATAACTAGCCGTGAAAAAGTGATGGCAACATCGCATCGAGTCCTAATCAGAGCGTCACGTCACTTCGAAACGTACGAGCACACTCGGGTTAATTTATTTATTTAAATGCAAAAAACAGAATTTACATCCATTTACGGAGTAGGACAAGACTTATCAAACTATATTAATTATTACATAGATCCTCCAATAGGTGATTAATTGTTTTCTTAAATCCATCTAAACCCAATGCAAAAATATCACAGTGATCTCTAATTTCATTACATAGCCTGCACATTACAATAAGAGAATTTTGTAATAATAATTTGTTCTTGCATTGTCGACATATAATGTTAATGGACTTCGTGTCCTATAGGATGGTACATAAAAATTTAGACAACTCAACAAAATTTGACTATAAATTAAGTTATGTAGTAGTTTATAAATAAACACCAAAGAAGCAGATTTTCTTCGCACATCCAAAGATTTGATGCCTAGCGACATCATGACCTCCTGCTTAGCTATATGAAACTCATATAGCCCTGTTTCTTTGTAGTAGGGTTGCCAGATTTTTTTTTTTACTTTAAGGGACAAGGGATCAAAAATACGGGATTTTGTTGATTTACCCGGGACAAATGAAACAAGACAAATTTTATTGAAGTTTTAATCGAACCCAAAGCTACAAATTACATTCTATACAGAAAAACAAATGCGTCAATATTTTAATGACGATTGAGTAAGTTTTAGGATTTCGTTCTTCGTTTTCACAAATTTATAAAACTCTTGACAATTTAGGTCATAGTTGAACATTGTAAGCAGCTCACCTTTAATTAAATCTGGTGTGGATCTATTTCTTACATCTGTCCATTTCAATACCATTTGTGAAAATACTCTTTCTACAAAACAGTTTGAACTCGGAATACTGAATATAAAAGAGATGATCCTAAAAATGTTTGGTATTTCGTTTTGGGTGAAGCATTTCAAGATTTCCTTCCATTTTTGAATGGTATTCAAACTATTGTCGTTTGATGATGTCACATCTGCTAAAGGTTTTTTCAAAAGTTGGAATTCTTCATATAAGGCATCCATATTTATTTCGTCAATCCTTAAAAGTTCCGCAGCTTCCGTAATTTGATCGTAATTTATTGCTGATTGCAGATTTAAGAATGTAAGCTTGGACAGAGCACTATCTTCTGAAAAATCATATCTTTTTGTCAAGTATTGACTGAAGTTTCTGTAAAATAGCTGAAAATCATTTCTAGCAGCTTCTCTTGAATCTGAGCTTAAGGCGTTTAGTATTTGTCTAGCTTGATTTCCGTAGAAATTATCACTTAGTCTTTGTTCGATCTTTTCGCGAATTCCATGAATTTCAGCATGCATTTCCACAATTGTGAGAGAATCTGATTCAATCTTTTTCATAGTTGCCTCTAATGAAAACATTATGTTGTGAAGAAACGACAAGTAAGCTAGAGTTTTTTTCTCCTCTTCTTCTGATGCTAAGACTTTTTCTATGAGGCGAGGACACTCACTGTCAGATTCTTGAAAGTGGGATTTCAAAGCAGGCCATATTTTTATGACTCTTTCAACGGCAGGGCCTAGGGATAAAAATCTTGTGCTGATATGTTTTATTATTTCCTCCCATTGCATCCCATTGAATTCAAATTGCTTTTGTAAGTCGGCTCTTCGTTTAGCTGATCTACTGAAATAACTGTATATTTTCAAAATTAAAGTTTCGACATCTATGTCTAATTTGTCGGTAGAATATTTCACAGCATTGTGAAGAATGTGGACTGGGCAACCAGCCTTCATGATTTTGTTATTTTGAGAAGTCAAAATTTTATAAATTGAATGATTGGCACCAAAATTCACGTTTGTATTATCAGCGGAAAATGCAGATACCTTATTTAAAGATAATCCATTTTTATGCAAAGTATCTATTAATAGCTTAGATACTTGATTTGCACATTCGTTATTACATTCTACAAATTCAAGCAGACGATTCTCAATACCATTATCGTAATCAAAGAATCGAATACAAATTGGGAACATTTTCCTGTTTTTCTTGTTACTTGCATCAGTGGCTAGAGAAAAATATAATTCATTTTCCCTAATAGTCTTTAATACTTGCTTAACCGACTCTCTTGCTAATATTTCACAAACTATAGCTTCGGCCTTTGTTCTACCACAGCTAAACTTTTGCGCTATTTTTGAATCATTACAAATGTAAGGCAATAACTTGTGCGAACAATCCATACTGTTGTAACTAAGAGAATGTTTGACTGTGTGGTAAACCGATGTAATCTCACCTGCAGCAACCTTATCTTGAAAATCCGAGAAAGACGCCTCTGGCTTTGAAAAATAATTTAAAAGGCTACTCGAAGCCCTGCTGCTAACAATATTCGTGTGAGATTTAGTGGACGCATGTTGTTTTATATCAGTTAATCCTCCATGGGCACAAGAGAAATCTTTTATTACATAAGTTACAGAATGCCTTGTATGAGTTTTCTCTTACTTCCCTTAGCCATGAAAAACTATTTTGCCATTGGTGATTATATTTAGTTAACCGCTTGGCTTTCTTGGCAGGAACAGGTACACTTTTCTTACTTGAATTACCAAATCTACCAGTATTACTATTAGTAATGTCACTTTCACTATTGTTACTGTCATACGACTCATACGAGTCACTCATTTTCGAAAAGTATCCCTCGAAATAATCACAAAATACAATGCCTGTTTGGTGACGGTGTGGCTACAATAAACATTATTCTACACAAAATGTTTCCATCAATTACAGTGAAGTTTAAGTGCAATACTGTAGAATAATGTAGCTACTGTAGCCACACCGAACAGACTGCCACTATGTCACTAATAACCAGTGTTGCCGCTGGCATGAATTGAAATTATGTGATGGCTAAGCCAAAATTATCAGATTTTGATGTAAATTATGTTAAAACCTGAAGATGGCGGGACCAGCAAAATATATCTTCTGATTCATCATGAGGTTTGTTTTTTTGGAACCATCCGCCGAGTCCTCCCGCCTAACGAGTCCTGGGCTTGCGCGCGCATCACAATGTTACATCTGTTTTTTTCACTTCACGCAAAAAAAAACAGGTCTTGCCGCTGGATTCGAACCCGAGCCGCCGTGTCACAAATCCAGCATCTAATCACTGCACCACGAGACCCGCTGGAAGCAATTTCTTGGACCATAAAGACATCTATTTGTCAGAAATGTATTTATGATGCGCGCGCAAGGCCAGTCAGGCCAGAGGACTTGGGCGGATACTTAAAAAAAAATGGTTTGCGATTCGCCGTTTATTAAAAATTTTAAATTTTACCTTCACTTACGCTATGAACAAAGAGATGGCGCCGAAAACAAGGTGAGGCGATCCTACAGTGGCTTTGGTGATACGCACCTTTAGATGTCTCCCACTCGAACCGATGGATATAGTGGCTCTATCTTGTATAGACTGGTGTATCGGTGGTTTTCTACTGCCTCCCTCTATTTTCAAGTAATAAAAACTAGGCATAGAGTTAGAGAATATTTATACCAGATGAGGCCTTTTAAATACTTGAAATCTTACAGAGCCTTTTTGTATAAAGCCACTGTATTAAATATCAAATTATATTAATGGCAGAATAAATTGTCTGGTAAAATTATGTTAAAATTGATAATTATGCCATCTTCAAATTTTGTATCAGACTGCTGGCAAAATTATGTTAAAATCTGATAATTATGTGACAATCGGCAACACTGCTAATAACTACAAAACTGCAAGGCAACCTACTTAATCAAACAAAACAAGAGTAATGTAATGAGTCAGCCGCTTGCGCCCGCGTTTTTGAAAGCCGGTGATACACAGCAACGCAAGCACAGCGGCGCCGGATGCAGCGACAAGTGCATGTTTCTATTGATTTTGTCATTTTTGTGGCACACTGCCGAAATACGGGACATCAGCTGTCCCGGCGGGACAATTAAATTTATGGCAAAAATACGGGACGTCCCGGGAAATACGGGACGTCTGGCAACCCTACTTTGTAGTGAACATACCTCAGAAATTTATGCTGTATTTTCTCTATTTCATACTTATGATAGTTGTAGTATGGGAGCCATATAACCGAACAATACTCAAGAATGCTCCTTACATAAGATATATACAATATTTTAATACCTTTTATATCACGAAATAGCTTAGAGCTTCGGACAATAAAGCCATACATTTGTGTTGCTTTATTTACGATATTGTATATGTATGTTCTAAATGTCAATTGCATGTCAAAAGTAACACCAAGATCTCGCATTTCTGTGACTTCACTCAAGAGCTTACTACCAATTGTATACACGGTGTCCCATATAAGAATGCACACTAAAGGGAACTCGGAAACCAGAAGAGATACAAAGATGATTAAATTAGAGAAAAGTTGCGCCTTGCTGAATCCTACAACGTCATGTTTCCAAATCTAAAAAATTCCGATTACTTCCGAAGATATTTGGAAAAAACCGAATTTTCCCGACTTCGTTTTTATGTTTTTCCGACTTTATTTGAAAAGATATGACAATGCAAATTTTACATTCTCATTGCTACTTTTCCTGCTCTTCAAGTTGATATTATTAGATTTTCAATCTGACGTTTCGTTTCTTAGCAACCATCATCAACTTTGTTTTTTCAAATAGTCGGAAAAATTTGTTTTGTACCTTAAAAACTCTAATTTCAATCCTAAATCCAACGACATATCGCGTCTTACATTTATCGTTCGGTTGAAAAAAACATCTTCAATAATATTTGATGATGATTACGAAGGAACGAAAGGTGGGATCAAAAATCTAATTACGTCATTAGGTAGAGGACAAAAATTGGCATAGGACCGTGAATTTTATTGTGATCTATCCCCTTTATTAAAATCTGAAAAAAATTAATTATGTTTTAAATTTCAAGAATTCTTAGATTGCAATTGATTTTTTTTAGGCTTTAATAAAGACAAGTGATCAAAATAAAATTCACATTTCTATGCCATTTTGCCTCCTCTACATGATGACGTACTTAGATTTTTGATCCGACGTTTTGTTCCTTCGTATTCATCATCAAATAGCATCGATGATGGTTTTTTTTATCCGAAACGTCGGATAAATGTAAAGAGCGATATGTTGTTGCATTGAGGATAGAAGTTAAATTTTTTTTATGAATAAAATAACTTTTTTCGACTATTTAAAAAATTAAAGTTGATGATGCTTGCTAAGAAACGAAACGTCAGATTGAAAATCTGATAGCATCAACTTCGAGAGCAGGAAAAGTGGCAATGGGCATGTGAAATTTGCATTGACATATCTTTTCAAATAAAGTCAGAAACAAATAAAAACGAATTCGAGAAAATTCGGGTTTTCTCAAATATGTTGGGAAGTGATCGGATTTTTTTAGATTTCGCAGCATAACGTTGTAGGGTTCAGCAAGGCACACCTTTTCTCTAATTTAATCATCTTTGTACCTCTTCTGGTTTGCGAGATCCCTGTACTGTGCATGCTTATATGGGACACCGTGTATAGGAACCTTATAATATTCTTCTTTTTTGAAAAGTGTAGAACAAAACATTTGTTTATATTAAAAAACAAGTTATGTTTAAGTGTCCATTGATGTAACTTATTAAGACTTAGTTGCATTTTTTGGCTATCTACCCCATCACAAACCTTTGAGTATAGCTTCAGATCATCTGCAAACATCAATATATTTGAATTTGTCATTTCGGTTACTGTATTATTAATGAATAATAAGAACAACATTGGGCCAAGATTTGAACCCTGTGGGATACCAGATGTAGTCAAATAGTATTCAGAATAATAGCCTCTTATAACAACCCTGTGATATCACTCCTCTAAGTAAGACTTAAATAATGCTACCAAGTTATCATGAAATCTGAATTCCTTACTCAATTTTGTCAAGAGAATTGTATGGGACACCTTATCGAAAGATTTAGCAAAATATGTGTAAATTACATCTACTTCAAATTTATTGTCTAGACTTTCAGCTATATACTGTGTGATATTACCCAAATTAGTGCTTGTGGACTTATTACTTAGGAAGCCATGTTGATATACACTAATCGTATGCGATACATGGCTGTAGACAAATTTATATATAACACTTTCAAATATTTTAGCTGGACAGGACAACAGGGAAATAGGTCTATAATTTTGTATATTTGATTTATTGCCACTCTTAAAAACTGGACATATTCTAGTTTCTTTCCATTTTTGCGGAAATATATTGCTTTTATGTGAAAGGTTAAATATGTCTCTAAGTGGTTCAGCCAGAAATCCTATCATGCCCTTAAAAATATAGGACGGAATGTTGTCCGGTCCAACTGCTCTGATAATTTTAAGTTTTTTCACAGCATCACAGACATCCTCATATGTGACCTCTGCAATGCAGAGTACATCAGAGACATCAAAAATGTCCATATTGTCTGGATGGTGAATATTATTATCATTGTATACCGAACTAAAGTATAAGGCAAAGGCATTTGAAATACTTCGGCACTCAGTGTGTTCAACATTGTCCAAATGCAGATTACTAGGAGTACTTGTTGATTTTTTGTTATTATTTATATACTGCCAAAAAGATCTTGGATCCTGATTGATATCAAGCTTTACTTTGTTAAGGTATTGTTCATGGACATTTTTAATGTCTCTTTTTATTTTTGAGCGTAACTCACTATATTGATTTTGATAACATATATTACCAGTTTTTCTAAATTTATTCCTGACCTTATCTTTCAAGTCAGCTCTAATATCGGAATTTATTATTGTATTATTTTCAATAGTCTGCAGGGAACAGAGTGCATCTATAAGTATACAGATATGATCCGGGGTCGTTACAGTTATCAAATAACTTTCTAAGTGCGTGTTCTTTAGCCCACCATCGCGTTTCACCTATAGTCTGTAGTCTGTAGCTTTCTTCGCCGTTGATCTTCACTACAAGAAATCCAAACATCCATCCTTTAATGTGAGTCTTTAAAAAAACCGCAATAGAATTTATCAGACTGAACAGTGAAGCTGCTTTTATATTAGATTTTAACACATCACATATAACTAAGTTTAAAACGTGGCTATAACACCATACATGTATATGGTCAGGATTATGTTCCTTCATTTTTGCAGAAAATCCATTAAACTCTCCCTGCATGTTGGCAGCTCCATCGGCAGAATCTGATATCTATAATAGATATTATGTATCTACCAAGGTATCTACTGTATACACCTATTTTTCAGTACACACACTGCACTTAATTTTTTAATAATCGTGTTATGATATGTTACTGCGTTTAAAATAGAAATATTCGGTAATTACCTAGAATCGTTTCTTTCGGATCCACTATACATCCATTAACTTAAACTTACAGAGACACAGATACAGTAATCAGTAATGACACTCACTCCTATAGGGGAATTGCTGCGTTGCCAGTTGCAATTGTTTTGTTATTTGTTACGTTTAATACCAGGTTTCTAACGTACCTATATTATATACTTTTTTATTTCAAATTAGATTTATGTGGGATAGATTAAGATTGACATTTCCTCCAAGTGAGAGAGTTATAATTATAGACCGAGAGCCAAGAATCAAGAGGCCTCCACAACAAGTTTTATTACACGCGGTATTTAATTTTTAGGCCCGTGACCCATATGTTGTTTGTAGCAGTAGGGGCCCCATGATACCCCACACTAAGAGGCCCCTCGGGAAATTTTGCGTTCTCCCGGCCCCCCACCCCCCACTCGTCCCTGCAAATGTTATTCCTAGGCTCCTTGAGTGTTTCATCTCAGGTGTTTCGCGCATCTTTTGTCTCATGTGTGGAGTTATAACATAAAGCAGGCAGCTTTTAGATGCGTTGAGTTTTAGGCCATGACTTATTGTCCATTGAAGGAGTCCATCAAGGTCCTCATTAAGCTGGGTAAGTGCTCTTGTCGAAGCTACAGGATCAACTACTGTAACTAGCTGCGTGTCATCAGCATACAAGTAAAAATTTGTATGCCGCAAGACCGTTGCCAAGGTCAAAAGTATACAAGGTGAAGAGAATAGGTCCCAAAATGCTCCCCTGTAGAACACCACACATAAGACACGCTGGGCTTGACCGCATACCATCAACGTCCACAAGCTGGCTACGATCGCCCAAGTAAGCCTTGAACCACCCACATGCCTTGTCCCCAAAGCCAAAAAAAATGTAATTTAGTTAGTAACAGATCACGATTTATAAGATCAAAAGCCTTGCTATAGTCTTAGACTCATGAATAGCAGCGCAATAAGCTCATTAGTCTTAGGATTTAGATTAGTTTACACTTGATAAGGAACAGACAGGAAACGTTGTGTAATTAAATTAAATACAATGCAAGTTCGAAATTCTTTTAATATAGAATTGTTAGTTTAAACTTTCAATTATTTCCGTTATATCTGCTTACGTTATCTTAAGATTGACAGTGCCTCAGAATGATTGCAATTAAATCTCAACTCGAGCTAAGAATAACTGCTGCTGTAATACATTTCCTTTTTGTAAAAGTATTTAATCATACTACAGTTGCTATACTAATTAACGTACTAAATGTGGTAACATTGCGCTAAATCTACTACGACTGCACTAAAATGTGTAGTGAGCAGTAAACATTTTAATAGCGAGACTTATTTACTTTCAGGGTTTCCATCCATAAACAATGGATATCCGTGAAAAATTGCAAGAATATGAACATTTTGTCGAAGAAAAATTAAAACCAGATCTGCGAGATATAGAATCAATTTTAGTTGGCAAATCTGCTCAATGTAAGGAATGGACCGAATTGAAAAACGTGGTAACGGCAATCGATGAATTTAAAGAAAAGGATCGAGATTTAAACATACAATTGAATTTAGGAAACGATATAAATTCTTTTGCTAAAATAGGGGATTATGAAAGTACTTACGTTGATATTGGCTTAGGTTATATTCTAGAAATGAACCGTGATGAAGCTAATAAGTACGCCGATATTCGAATAAAACTACTTCAAAAAGAGATTAGTCATCTACGAAAATTAGCTGTAAATGTCAAAGTTCATATTAAAATGGTGTTACTTGCCATTGGCGAACTTCAGGGTCAATAAATCTTAAAAGTTAATACATATTTTATTTTGTTTTAATATTAATTCACAGTCACTCAACAAATAGTGGGGATTATTGAACAATCGTCTTATGATTTTAACACATATTTATTAAGTATTAAAAGTTACAATTCAAATAAAAATAGATATAAAACTTAATTTACCTTGAACATTAAATAGTAAACAAAGCCACCCGTCGCATTTGCTAGTCTCCTTGAATAGCAACTTGGGTTGCAGTGTGAACGTAAAATGGTCCTTCTTTAACAAATACTTGAATTCTTTCCTGAATGCTATGATCAAAGATAGTACTATTGGATAATAATTTAATGACGTCATATTTGGCTTCCTTGCATTCTTTTATGGTTTCTATGCTTCTGTCTAGTAAAAATTCGACCAAACCTATAAAATATGGGTTAGCTCTATTAATATCAAAATTACATATATATTTGTATAGGGGAGGTATACGAATGTATGAGTATGGATATGATGGCACCCTTTTTTTCGTTGTCGGTTTTCGGTGTGTAAAATTTCTTTTCAAAAACTGAAGTTGATTGTTGATTTTGCCGTTGTTGATACATAACACGTATAAAATGATTAAAATTCACAGTCCTTTTTTTTATTTATTATTTTTCATTTAACGTCAAATTTGTCATCATATCAAACTATTTGATATGACGGCACCAATACACATCTTACACAGCAAACACAGGATAATGTTATATTCTCTTAACAAAAAGCCTTGAAGGCAACAAAAGTTTAACATGAACATTAAACAGTAACTTAAATACTAATAAATATTATTTCTGTTAATAGAAAGTCATAAACACTACAAAAGTTTAACAGAAACATAAAACACAACTTATATTCTGTTAAAAAAAAACCTTAAACGCAATAAAAATTTAAAATAAACAACCTGACAAAATTATATTTTTAAACCGATTTATTTATTTATTTTATTTTTAGAATAGCATAGAATAGAAAAAAACGTTTATTATGCAATAATAGATGAATATACAGTCACATTACATCCTATCACACAAAAGGTAACATTCGCAAGGCGTTCTTCCATGTTACCTCACCAAACAATATGGTTACTAAGTAAAGTATCTCAGTTAACAGAGAGAAAATATAACAACTAAGCTATTATACATTATGACATAATTTGGAAAAGACAATACCTGTATTTCTGTTTGAAAGCCGCCAATGAATTAAGTATCATAATGTTATATATCAGTTGAACAGCTCTATGGCCAAAAAGGCAAATGAGTCCCTATATTTAGATGTACGATGCTGCGGTATTTCATATCTAACCATGTTACGAAGATTTAGATTGTGCAGGTCTTGTCTCGCTACCATATATTCCCACAGGTAACCTGGGCATCTAGACTTGAACACCTTATAAACAAATACACCGAAATGAAGCTTCGCTCGATATTCATATTTTAGAAGATTGTTTAGAGCATATACGGGAGAAATATGATCAAATTTATTTACACAGAAAACAAATCGAACACTTTCATTCTGAGCCAATTGTATTTTCTTTTGGAGCTCACCACTTAAATATTTGTAGTATACTACATTACAATAGTCTAGTAGGGGGTAAATTAGTGATTCAATTAGCATCAATTTAATCTCAACAGGCAAGACATATTTAAATGCGTATACACTTTTCAACTTAATGTACACAACTGACAATTTTTTATTAACATGAGCCTTAAAATCCAGCCCCACTTCAAACGTCACTCCAAGGTTTCTAGCAGACTCCACAGAAGGCAATAACGACCCATTAACGTTCAGGGCAGTAAAATTATAAAGACTAAATTTGTTTCTGATGGTATTAGAACCAATTATCATATAGGTACTTTTTTCGCATTCAGATTCAAACCCCAAGATCGGTAGACCATCCGAAAATCGCGCCCAAATCGCCATTCACCTCCTGTAAAGCCCAGCTCGCATTCTTAGGGGAAAAACCTGCCAAAAGTTGGGTGTCATCCGCGTAAAGGTGGACGGAGCAAAACCGGACCCGCTTAAGAAGGTCGCAGGTATATAAACTAAACAGCAATGGTCCCAGAATACTCCCTTGAGGCACTCCATGCCTCATCAGGACGGACCCCGATCTCACCCCATCCAACTCCACGATCTGCGTTCTTGCGCGAAGATAACTAGAAAATCATAAACACACCTGTTCAGAAAAGCCAAAGTAGCCGACCTTCGCCACCAGCATATCATGATTAATTAAATCAAACGCCTTGCTATAGTCAAGAAAGACCAAGCAAGAGCCCATGGATTCATCCATGTTTTTCTGCAATGTCAGTTGTTACCTTGCTAAGCGCCGTCACAGTACTGTGGCTCCTCCGGAACCCGGATTGTATCGCAGGTACGATATTTTTGTCACATGTGAACTCCAAAATCATCTCGGATACCAGAGATTCTAACATTTTGGCCAAGATCGGCAGGAGGCTGATCGGTCTCCTTTGGCAAAACTCTATCTTAAAATTCTTCGGTAATGGTTTAACAAGGGAGTATTTCCATATGCATTTCGTATGCAAAGAGTTGTTTATTGAAATGTTTGAAATCTCTATATGTAATTATCTTAGCAGCAGGTTTGGGTGCCTCCATCTCAAGAATGGAGTAGACCATTCTGTGATCCGTCAGATTGAGCCTATCTACGGTTCCCGAGTCTATAACTTTTATTTTGTTATCAATACAGATATTATCAATTAAGGTTGAACTGTTTCTGCTCACTTTTGTCGGATCAGAGACTATTTAGGTTAGTTTGCAACAGCGATTCGAGATAGCTTGGGTTAGTTAGTTAGTTGTTAGCCCTCTACTGTTCTAACAAACAAGTCTATATTTAAATCACCCATAAGGAGTGTATGGTCATAGGATGGAGCTAGTGTAGACAAAACATTTTCCATAAAACTTAACTGTTTATAGCCAACTAATGGGGGTTTGTACAAATTACCAACTAGTATTTTTTTATTCTTATACGCCATTTCAATCCATAACTGTTTTACCACGTCTCCGCTGTCCTGTACCGCTGGCACTTGTATCACTGAACTCCTCAAATTGGCAGTGACATACACGCACACACCTTCACCCCTAGTAATTCTGTCAACGCGGTAAAGCTGATATCCAGGGACACTCAGCAATGCATCAGGATATTCCAAGGACAACCACGTTTCCGAGATACACCAAACATGATAATGCTTGTGCAGAAGTAGATCCTTTACCAAATGAAGGGACTAGTGACCGTATGTTCACGTGACCAACACAGAAATTGTGCGCCCCTGAGGCATTCCGTAGCTGCTATTGGAACACCTGAGATTTCAGCTCTTCGAGTTTCAGTTTGTAGGTAAAACACCGATAGTCCCAAGCAGCATGATCTATAGTAAATTTATTGTTGGACTTTAGGTTAGATTTTACACAGTTGGTGCACTTCAGCAAAGTTTCCTGACAGTTTTTTACCTTGTAATTTTGTGCACATCTTGGACAAACTACTTCATTTTCACACTTACTTGTCATATGGTGATATCCACAACATTTAAAACATCTAATTTCCAGTCCATCAAACACCCTGCAGTAGTCGTAGCCAATGAACAAATAGCCAGTTGCATAATATTCTTGTAACCCACTGGTCCAACTTGGATTACGCTTTGAAATGATTCTGTTTATTTTTTACAGGCTTAGTGTTTAATACTTTAAGATCATTTTCTTGATGAAGAAGAGGCTGATTTTGTTGTTTGAGCAGTTTTAGCAACATTTCATCATCATGCTTTTCAGATATTCTAACTCGATGGTGAAGGTTACCCAAGGCATTAACATCATACTTTTCAGGCACTTTTTCAGCAATAATTTTTTTGAATGTTTCAGCTTCTTCTCTGGACGGACAGTTAAGAACCATTCCTCCCTTACTGGTGCCTTTTATACATTGAATAGCGATATTTTGTTCACTGGGGTTTACATTCAGTAACAAATCACTTTTGGTAGCCGTGACACTTTGAGAGAAGTTTCTTGGTTTAACCACCAATGCGTTTCTGCTCTTCGGCGCCAGCAAACGACTGCGGCTCGTTACGATCCGCTCTGTTTCCGATATCATCCAATTTGGGTTGAATTTTCTCAACCACATCATATTGAGTTTTAATCAGTTGCTGCACTTGACTACTCAATTGCTTCATTTCCTCCATGAATGTGTCGAATTTGGCGCTGATCAATAATTGCCGCAAAACAAATGCTTTGAATTTCCTCAATTATCTCCTTTTTCATTTTGTCCCATGGTATTACTACATCCGGGCTAGGTTCCCTGATTCTATTGCGGCAGGCATCACAGTAAAAGCAGAGGACACGCAACTTTTTCAATTCCATACATCTCACCTCAGATGCACTGAGTTTAGCGCACAGTGAACAATATTTATCTCCACATCGTTCGCAAGGCCACAACGACACCTTACAATCATCTGTTTTACATACTTTACAGTTAGTCATACCGATTTAATATTGTAGTCGCACCATAAGCAGGGAACATTATTTTCAACGGGCAAAAACCAATGAACATCATTGTTAACAATAAATAGAAATAGAAACATGCTTAAATCAATAACAGAATGAGTCAGTGAACTAACACTAACAATAAAACCATAACAGCAATAATATATTTAACTAAGAACATTAACAAAATAATTACCACCCCAGGAGTAAACTGCACAAATATGTATTAAATTAATAATAAGATTAATAATAAGAATAATAATAAGGGTCTTATAAGGCCAGTGTAGAATTATCGAATCATCGAATTAATGAACCATCGAATGCCCCATATATATACCTAATATTAATTGCAATCACAAATCATCACAGTTGGTGACTTGGCTCAGGAATGTTTTATAAGATGCAAAAAAGTCTATTGACTGGTGTTCATTTGCTACTCTGGTAGTTCTGGATATAACATTATTTAGGCCATAATTTGTCCTATGAATTGGAAAATGAAAGCTTAGATCTAGAGGGTACCCTTAAGTCGATTTTATGAAGCAGTTCTGGTGCTGCTGCTCTACCATGTAATATATTATAGAAGTTAATAAGATCTCTTCTTTTATGTCGGGTAGTAATAGATGGCATATTGAGAAATTTTAGCAGGTCTGTGTCATTATAATTATCCAAGATGTTTAGTTTGTATGCAATTTGCTTCAAAAATGTATGTTCAACCTGCCTAAGACTCTGAACATGTATGGCATAGAAGGGAGACCAGATTGAAGAAGCGTACTCCAAATGAGGCCGTACAAGGGCACAGTAAATTGTTTTTAAAGCTGATAAACCTGTAAAGTCCCGGGTGGTTTTTCCTATAAAACCCAGCAATTGAAAAGGTTTGGTGGCTGTTTGGTTTAGGTGCTGAGAAAATTGAAGAGCTGTATCCAGAGTCACATTTTGCAATAGATGGCACCCTATGCCATCAATAAACGATTCTAGGGTGCCATCATATCAAAATAACATGATACCAAAATGGCTAGATTTTCCAACCCTAACCTATCGCGAATTAGTTTTCTTCGCTATATAAATATAACCTATTATCATACACTTATACAGGCTTTAAATATTGCATATAGCTATGCATGCTACTAAAAATTCGAAAAAAAAAACGAAACAGCGGAAAAAGTTTGATACTTACAAATAACAACAAGCAGGTTTCTCGCTGGTTGAAGGCACACTATTAGTACGATAAACGTAGCTGAATATTATACGTGGGGGTGAAACAAATTAGTAACAAGCTGATCTCAGCGGAAATGTTTAGATAATAACCCCCTATTTAACTCCCCAAAAGTCCCATTCAGTCCCATTGGGGGAAGGTTGAAAATAATCGCCGCCATCTCGGATTTTTTTGTTTTTTTACAATATCTCCGTTTCCTTTTTCCTTTTTGTAAATAAGAAGGTTTTGAACATTTTGTCTCTAAACATCTTTTCTCTAAAGTAAAGGGTAACAGAGATAAAGCTATTTTTTAGAGTCTGTTTTATACAGGTTCCACTTTTAATATGTATTTTGTACAAAATATGAACTATAGCTATTTAAGAAACAATAATAATATAAATAATTTTAGGATTATTTGTACAAGTTTCCCCTTCGATATTGCCTTTAATAACGATTAATAAATCGTCGAACATACGTACTTCTAATAGTTATTATTAAAACTTCAGACCGCGCCGGCGGGAAAAATTCATATGGGAAAAATGTACTGATATTCAATTCAAAAAAAGGAAAATATAAAAAATTTTGCTTCCATGAACAGTCGCATCAAAGTAAACAATACATATGTAGACTTTAACCCTATGCAACTTTTTAACAGGATAATTTGTTCAAATAAGACACCGGAAGAAAGAAAACCTTGTTTCAAATTTGAACTATCGCCATACCCTTTGTTACTTTTTAAAGATGGTAATTTGAGAAGAGGACCAAAATCTCAACTGCTCCAAGAACTTAATAAGATTCATAATCCCGAAAGTAGTTCTCAGTCAGATGCTGGTTACATTATCGACGGAGGATTTATTTTACATAAAGTCTCATGCCAAAAACCAGCCAAGTTATGTGATCCACAACTATAACAAGGATTGTGTCATAGTCTTCGACGGATACTGTGAAAAGACTATGTCTACCAAAGACAGTCTACAACAATGCAGATCAAAGGGGAGCATAGAAATTTTCATACATGCCCAAGCTTCAGTAATTGTAGCACAGGAAGATTTATTAAAGAACAGCCAAAACAATTTATAAAGACCCTTCGATCCTATTTTCAAGACGTAGGTATAACTGTGCACCAAGCGGAGAGGGATGCTGATTATCTTATCGCCTTAACAGCTGTAGAACTATCCATGTCAAAAAACCTCGCCACAGTTGTCTCAGAGGACACCGATATAATGGTTTTGCTTATACATCATTCAAAAAATAAAAACATATCCATACTTCGCCCGGGAAAAGCAGTAAAAGGTGACAAAATATCAAAGATATATGAAGTACATGACAAACTGGGACCTGTGACCAAACACATATTGTTTTTACATGCCATATCAGGTTGTGACTACTGTCGCTACTGAAGGAAGACAACGATCCCTCTCAAAACTTCCGACATATTTCTGGATAAAAATGCAGAAAAAAGAGACTTATATCAGTCGGGATTAAATTTAATTTTGAAGCTGTATCGCTGTCCAAGACATATTAATGATATTAACCTTTTGAGGTATATTTCATACAATAGAATCGCCTCCAGACAAGGACTTAACTCTACATTTAATTTGGCCACTTTGCCCCCAACTGAAGACTCTGCACAACAACATGTGCTCAGGACATATTTCCAGGTACCCAATTGTAAAAATATAATGAATGTTTCCAAATATGTTATGTTTTTTAGATTCAAGAATAGATTGACAACGACTTGGACCCTCTGCAGTATGGGTGGAAAAAGGATAAGCAAGGTAACCTGATACCTGTACAATGCAAACAAGATGTAGCGCCCACTGATCTATTAAAATTGATTTTTTGCCAATGCAAAGAAAGTCAATGCTCCAAAAACTGTTCCTGTAGGAAACTGGGACTTAAATGTTCTTCTAAGTGTGGCCAGTGTTACGGGATCAGTTGCAGAAGCTACTGTTTCTTAGCGGATGAGGAGGAAGATGACGCTCTGGATGACGTCGTATAAGCCGTGAGCGGAGGTAAAAAATTAAATATGTGTATATAATAAACTTACCGACTTGCTTCTATTCACAGTCGTTTAAGTGGATATAATTCATATTTGCGCAAAAATGTTATAAAGTTGGAAAATGTACAAAATACACTTTAAAAAATAGCTCTGTCTCTGTTACTATTCATTTTAGAGAAAAAATGTATAAAGATAAAATATTCGGAACTTTATTCTGTACAAAAAATGTTTTTCAAGTTTTTTCGAAAAAAGTTACGGAAACAGAGATATTGTAAAAAAACAAAATATTCCAATATGGCGTCAATTTTCTTCAACCTTCCCCACTGGGACCGAATGGGACTTTTGGGAGGTTAAATAGGAAATTATTATACGAACATTCCCGCTGAGATCGGCTTGTTACTAATTTGTTTCACCCTAAGCCCCAGATTGACCCTGCTATATCGAGACCGCCACTTCACAGCCGTTCTGCGGTGGCGTGTTTAATAGCGGACAAGTGTTTAAATACATTCAAAAAAATGGCGCCAATAACGGAAGGCGAATGATGCCATCATATCCACATTTCCGCTACATATTAGACAGGAGAATTATTTTATCAGACACAAAATGTTTTAAGGATTCAAGTTCAAACTACTACAACAGACATACTCTGAATAAACAATTGTTTAGGTTCTAACTGTCGTTCACGTTATAACAAATTATTTCGAGTCTATTAGAAATGTTACAGATAGTAAATATAGTCATTATCACACATGACTAATAAGAAAAGCTCAACCTTTGGGCGCATCGAAAATATTTAAATCAAAAGCCCCGATTACAGATGCATAGTTCATACCATAATTTATTGTTCTTATTGTGAAATAGTAAGGAGCCTACTAATGCACACTGTCTGTAAAAAATATGTATTTTGTTACGATATTCCGTGGGTTCGGAATGAAATTACAACTTTTACTATTTTAAATGAATACTCTCTTTATTCTTTATCACTATATACAATTATTAAACGCACTAAACTACTCAACCCTTTACAACTAATAGATTTTACAATTCAACACTCAATGATTAACTAACTGCAACTCGCCGCTATCCGCTATTTATATACAATCGAAAATCTTTCACGAATACCCACGCGAGGCCACTCTATATGATTTTCGTCCAGGGCATCGAGCAACGGCGTGGCTAGCAAATCTTTTTTAGTGGGGTGTTCGCTTAAACTCGCAGGCATTAAAAAATAATAATAAAATAGCGGTCCGATTTTTTTTTTGGGTTTCAAACATTTTAGAAGAAACTTCAAAAATATTTAAGGTAAAAAAACAAACGGTAAAATTTCAGGTTTCATAAGTTTTATTGTTTTGTGGAAAATTATGTAATTCTTCTTTTAAATTTAAGTTGTGTCTGTGAAATTTTGTTTTTTTTTAGGTACCAAATAAGTAGGTCAGGTTATAGAGTAAACAAAAGCACCTTTTTTAAAAAAAATATCTATTGTAAAAAACGAAAACCATCAGGAACAACAGGTACTTTAATTCTAAGATAAACATTCAAATAAAAATATGCAGTTACCATCATAAGAGGGGGGGGGGGGGGTAATTTGTTTAAAATATTGTATTGTCATCGGCGTTACATAAGTATGCTAAATTTTATCAAAATCGGTTCACAGGAAGTGTGTTAAAAATGAATCGCAAGATTTGATGCCAGGCACAGTAAAGTTAAATAAAATCGTTTAAAAAAACAACCTAACAATTTTTAATTATTTTAATGTTAGTTGCCTACGGATCTTGCTTGCGCTACAAACATTTAAAAGTTTGATTTTAAGTTTTTTCTGCGAACTCTGACAAATGAAAATTAAGCTGAGTAGTAATATAGTTGCTTCCTTTTAGATAAACTATAAACTAGGTATAATATTATATTTATACGATACCTACCTAGTTAATCAACATCAACACGTTATAATACTATAAATACACTCAAGTCCAATACTGCACAATTAAAACAATATAGATTAGGACATTGGCGACTTCGCAGTGTTTGGTGGATGGCGACCAAACACGTGATGCTTTATATGCGTTTCGCGCGGCGTTGCCGGTTTGATTTAAAGCCCTAATTGATTTATTCAAAAAAATAATAAATATGACAGATTGATTGAAGGGACTATTTTCAATACAGGGGGGGGGGGGGGGGGGGCGGGCCCCCCCCCCCCCCCCCCCCGGCCTTAGCGACAAGACTATTTTTGAAGGGTAGCATAAAAACATTCGGATGGTTGCTAGCCGTAACATTGCCTCCCTCTTAACCCTGTTTGTCCCGATCAGCTACTTCATGTCTGTGATATGCTTTGAGCCTGTCGAGGTGGTCAACTTTTAGTTTGCAGTTGTAGTGGAGCTACGTTGAATTCTATACACTATGTCATTAATTATTTTGATGACTGTATAGGGCCCTTCCCATACTGGAGTTAGCTTGGGAGATCTTCCTTTCTTCCGTTATGGATTATATAACCAGACTTTATCATTCATATCACTGGCGAGACGTTCAAACAGTAATCCCACATCATTCTGTTTCATCTTCCCACTAGATCCTGTCTGGGGTCCTTGACTTGAGGCACAGGTTGAACACTGCCGGCAGCATGATTTCACATCCTGGCAGTAGTTGACTCAGTAAAATATGTCGCGGATCTTGTCAATCGTTCTGTTAACTCCGAGATGAGCACCAAACTTTCCATTAGGTACTTCTTCCAGGACTTCTAATACCCTCTTCCTTGGTACCACTAACTGCGTCTTCACTACTTTTCCATCGGTACTTTCCCAGGCTCGTTTAAGAAGTCCATTTTCGGCTACCAGGGAGTCCCACTGATCCCACAAAGATTTAAAAGAAAATCTCTTAGTTGAAATATCTCTCCAGCTTGGTCTTGGTTGACGTTCTTCCTTAGCTTTTAGCAGTAGTGCTATTTCACTATCTTCAAGCTGATCTTTTTTAAGTTGCTCAGCGGTCCATTGCTGATCAAGCTTAATCTTGATTCGCCTAATGGGAGTGATTCCTTCTCGTTGGTCTATTCTTTGACAATGTTTATAATTATCCTCGCATGACCTTCTGGATGCAATTGTATTATTAGGCCATCTTCTTTCCCTGTGCGTAGCCTTAAAGTTATATTGTTCTAACTCTTCCTGACCTGACTTTGGATTCCTAGCGTCTCTGGATGGAGATGTAGACCGCAGTTGCACTCGACAGTCTTTCTTGAAATGCCTAGTCCTGCCACATCTATAGCACTGATTTGATATATTTCGGTTACGTGGCCTATCTTCTAGTGGCTCCCGGAGTCTTTGCACTCGACAGTCTCTTTTGAAATACCCAGTCCTGCCACATCTATAGCACTGATTTATAGTATTTCGGTTACATGGTCTAACTTCTAGTGGCTCCCGGAATATCTGTACTCGACAGTCCCATTTAAAATGTTCAGTCTTGCCACATTTCTAGAATTACGGTTATATGGCCTAACTTCTTGTGGCTCCCGGAATCCGGTTAATTTCTTCAAAATACCGTCCATCTCAGTTAGTTCACAATTGTTCGTCAGCTTTTCTTCCTGGATGGATATGTCCCTGACTGTTGGCTTAGAGATGTTACAGGTCGCCTCGATTTCTAGGGCTCTATCCAAAACTTCACGGCTGTTATCAAATTTGGCTAGACGTAGCATTTTCTGAGTTTCTGGATCTTTGATACCATCCACGAAATATTGGGCAGTAAGTTCCTCTTGAAACTTTTCTGTTGCTCCCGGGTAGGCCAATTGAATGAGACGTCTAATGTCTGCCCCAAATTCTTGAAGGTTTTCACCAAGTTTCTGCTGTTGAGACTTTACTTGTGCCTGATAGAGCTGTCTTCTATGTTGGTCGTCAAATCGTCTCTCCAGGGCAGCTACAAATGTCATATTTCTCCTGTTGGCTGATGGGAATGGTCTGTAGTAGTTCCAGGGCAGATCCACGAAGCGCTATCACTAGTGACGTAGCAATTTCTTTGTTATTCCAACCGTTGGCAACAGCAGCGGCTTCAAATTGTCTTCTATACATGGTCCAGGATGTCTGACCGTCATACGTTGGAAGTTTGATATTATGTCCTGTGGCGATGGGTCCTTGATTTTTTAGTCTGGTAATTTCTGCTTGTAGATTCTTCATTTCTTTTTGTACGTCTCCTACTTCTTTTTGTACATTTCCCACTTCTTTTTGGTACAGTTCCAACTTCTCTTTGTATATTGTTTACTTCTTTTTCAAATTTCTCAATTTGCCCGTCTAATATTTTCTGTAATTTTCCTTGCTCGCCTACAATTACATCCAGCATCCATTTCTGAAGCTGGTCCCGTTATGCTTGCCTTTTATCATCTTGGTCTTGAAAAATTGTCTGAAGCAGGTCCTGTTCTATTTGCCTTTTATCTTCTTGGACTTGTAAAATTTTCTGAACCCGCTCCTGTTCTACTTGCCTTTTACGTTCATCCTCTTCCCGATCCGCTTGCCTTCTACGTTCATTCTCTTCTGATCCGCTTGCTTTTTATCTTCTTGATCTTGAAAATTTTTCTGAAGCCGGTCTTGTTCTGTTTGCCTTTTACGTTCATCCTCTTCCCCATCCGCTTGCCTTCTACGTTCATCCTCTGCCCTATTCGCTCGCCTCTCAGCATTTAGATTTTCCCTGAAATCGGCCAACATTTTAGTATTTATTTGCTCGATTTCTGCAGTTTGTTGCCTTGTATTGACCATAGAATGTTATAAAATGGTCACAGAATCCACCAATCAAAACGGTCTCGTTGACGTACTTGTACCATCTTTTTTCCTCGAACAATATTTCACAATCCAACTACTGAGACCAAATGTTACGTTTTTCTCGTGGTTTCTGAACGAAATTACAACTATTACTATTTTAAACTAATACTATCTTTATTCTTTATCACTCTATACAATTAAACGCACTAAACTGCTCTTATAACTTTACACCTAATAGCCCTTTACAATTTTCAACACTCAATGATTAACTAACTATTTATATACAATCGAAAATCTATCACCGATACTCCGGAAGAAGCGATACCACTCTATATGATTCCCCACCAGGGCATCGAGATAATTCCGCAGTTCCTGAATCTTCGCGACCGGCGATGACTCGTACCTAGATGCGATAAGCCTATTTCTATAGGGTAGCACAAAAACATTTGGATGGTTGCTAGCCGCAACAATATCAACACCGAATAAATGACAATTTTGAGTTATATGGGAGTATTTATTTAATTGAACCTCCACATTTTGAAGAAATAAACAAAAAAAAAAGAAAATATGCTTAATTTGAATTTGGCGGGCAAATGACAGCTTCCGCCTCATGCGCCATCTACCCTGAAGACAAAGAAGGCAAGGCAGCTTTCTCTCGGATGGTTTATTAACATTGAGTTGCGTCTCTCCCTTGTCTCTGATCACACCTTCTCTCTTTGCTTAAGTCTATTAAATGAAAGTGGAATTGGCAAAAATCGCAGGTCCACCATCTTAAGTGAATAACCTGTCTTGTCAAATGCCTTTGAGAAGTCGACATAGATACTATTCACCTGCAACCTCCCTTCAAATGCCTATAGTAGGTATTTCTAATAAACTATAAGGCTAGCAATCAAAATTTTCCCTGACAAAACAAGCGCTGCTCATCAGTTACAGTTTTAAGCTTCCGCCACAAAGAATGGTCACTAATATATCAGAATTTAGATGCCAGATTGCTTTCAAAACCTATTTAAGAATGATTAAAAATTACCTGGAGTATTTTTAATAGCTTCTTGGCCCCAGGGTTGTGCTGCAATTGCATTCAAAATTCCTAGCCCTGCTAAACGCAGTTCAGAAAAGGGGTTTTTGGCATATTTCAATATTATTTCCATTGGATCTGCGCCTAGTAGTCGAAACCACTTTTCTGTGATCTGCATAATATCGTACCTCTCGTCTCTTAAAAGATTTTCAATACAATTAAGCGCCCTTATTCGTGTCTCCGTCGGAAGAGATCCTAGCAGCTTAGAAATTATTTTAATGGTTCCTTCCATTCTCGTACCTAATAACAAAAATAGTTAAAATATTTGTAATGCATCTTTATCAATTCAAGCTTTATTTTATTGAGCTTCTTCATAAAAATATTCCAATAGTCCGAACATATTCGTACATCTGTGCAAAATAGAGGATCGAAAAATGTACGTGTAGAAATTATTCACTAAATAAATTAGGTAGGACTGCGAGAGCTCAGCAAAAAGATATAATAAAATTTGGAATTTCTGTATTTTACTTTTTGTCTTTATGTGACCTTCCTATGGTTTGGTACATACTCAATCCAGCGATATTACAAATATTTCTGTCCAGAGCAGTGGTAGTGAACTATGTCTCAAATTTAAAAGGGGAAAAACTAGGACGAGACAATTAATGGCATCCTCAACTTTCAGGGTAGAGCAGTAAGTACAGCTGGTAAGTTGACTGACACTACTTAGTACATTATAACCTATTATAGAGCAAAGAGCATGTTTATGACCTTAGATATATACTATATACTTACCAGTGGAATTCAAAGCAAGTTTGCCCTGAGATGTTTGTGCGATATATCCAATTGTATCCAATGAAATGCCAATGATAATTAAGTCACTACCCTCAATGTTGGAAAATAGATGATCGAAAAGCATAGGATACTTAGCTAATAAATCCCGAGGTTTCCTGTGGCCAATTTTTCCAAAGAATTTTAAAATACCTTGAAAAAACATATTAATGTGTGATTCAATTTACTGTGACCTAACTATTTTTTTTGGCAGAATCTTTATCTTTTATTCATTAAAATATTAAATATAGGAAGTTGCAGTTGCTTCACATAAACGAGCGTAAGTACTTTTAGGGTACTTCTTTTGTTTGGAACCAGAGTTACTTATCATCAGCACTAACAACGTAAAATTTAATAAATAAAATTCCAGATTGGTGAAAGTTTTATCTGGCATATAAATGGCTAGGCCTTTTGGGACCCTTTTAACCACTTTTGAATTGACAAACTGAAAATCCATACCTAAAATTATTTAGAAAGAACCCAGTTACTATATTATATAGTCTCTAGAAATTTGTAAATTGCTGCAATTAAAATACAAAATAAGACTAACCAAGATAAAAAAAAGTATAAAGATCACTTTAGTTAAAATTAATTGCTAAATTTCAATGTAGTGAATGACGTATCCTTATTACAAAACATCACACAAGTTATGAACAAAAAAGACCAGTTAGCACACTAAAAACCGCTTTAATAAAATTCATATTCTAATACCCACCTGGCTGACACAAGCTTGCAGTTACATCATCGTCGCTGATCAGCGAAAATATCTTATTTAAAACGCCAATTTCATCTAAAAATATGTAGCCATGCTCACTTTCGGCCAATTCTGACAAAATTTCTATTACATTCATTCTAAGTAACACATCGTTATTTTCAAGCTCATCTAAAATCTTTGGGATAAGCCCAACCGATTTAAATTTTTTAAAGCTGTATTCCGATTGTTTTGATATTCTGATCAACATCTAAAAATAATGATATTTAAATTGTAAAATTTATATATTGTTATTACCAAGTAACATATTTAACAATACATGGAAAAATGTTTCGTTTGAGACCAATCATACCTACTATAAGTGTCAAATAGGCCTACTATAGCAGTCAATAGGGTCATGGCTAATAATACCAGTGAAACTCTGGAAACCCCCATGTTGTTAGGTACTGAACAGATCATTAAAGGCTCGAATAAGGGTGGTTTGAGGCTGGCAGCGGCAGTAAACAATCCTGGTTCTACGTAGGGAATCCAAGTGGTAACACCACAGCAGATCAACTGAAGGTTCATTTGGAACCCAATAACACTCAGGTTACTGAGAAACTACTATCTAGAAACGAACACATTGCTTCCTTTAAACTCTCTGTAGAACCTACATATGATTCGTCAATAATGAGACCAGATTTGTGGCCCGAGGGCACAACAGTAAAACCCTTTGTGTTCCTGAATAAATCAAGAACTTCTAGATCATTTAACAACCAAAATTTTTTCCAAAGAAACAAAAAGTCCCAAAACAATCCTCCAAATCGTGTCCAGAATCAGATGTAAGTGTCTATTACTAGAATGTACGGGGTTTAAGAACGAAATTAAACTTATTAATGTGTTCCACAGCGATTGAGAACTATGACATTCTTCTTTTCACTGAAACATTTCTGGACGAGTCTATTGGTGATGGTGAGCTTGGTCTAGAAAACTATACAATTTTTAGATGTGATCAATCCAAATCTACGAGTTCACGTACTAAAGGCGGGGGTACACTAATAGCGGTGAATAGGAATTTCCCAGCAATGCAAATAAGATCACATGCAACCAACATTGAACATGTGTTTGTTTCTATAAGTCTAGGATCTAAAAAACTACTTGTTGGGAATGCATATATCCACCTGCCTCTCCACTGGAGGTGTACGAAGTGTTTACTGAGGATGTGTCAATGATCCTACAAGATGCTGTGTCGGTCAATAATTGTGACATTCTAGTGTGTGTGGTGACTTTAACCTCCCGGATACATTCTGGTCAAATGATGAATATGGTGCCAGTCCCATTGGAGTCCTCACTAAACAAGCGACATGTTTGTCTCATTGTATGGCATTTTTTAATTTAAATCAGATTAATACAATTCCAAATGCAAGAAATAGGTATTTAGATTTATTTTTTGTAATGTTACACCTAAGGTGTCTGCTGTGCAATGTCCTATTGTGAGGTGTGATTCTCATCATCCAGCTTTGTTTTTTGAAATGGTGACTGACAATTTGTCCCCAAATCTCGAGCATGATTATGAATACTACAACTTCAACCTTGCTAACTTCTAGTAATTGGGATTTTTTAGTTAAGACCCAAAATATTGATTCAGCTGTTAGTAAATTTTACGAAATTATTGATACTGCAATCGAAATATTCGTACCAAGGAGAAGGGCAAAAAAATTTAAATTTCCAAAATGGTTCAGTAATGAATTAAAATCAAATATAATTGAAAAGAAAATTGCCCATAAAAAATATAAAAATAGTTTCTCTCCAAGTGATTATAAAACTTTCTCAAAAATCAGATCAAAATGTAAATTAACGGTACAGGCAGATGATAATAAATATATTAATGAGTTATAACTTAACATCTAGCAAGGAATCCTGGAGATATGTCAATTCGAAGAGTATCCCTCTTGTGAGTTACCAAAATGTTTATTCTATGGGGATGTAAAAACTGACAATCCTACAGGGATTGTTTGCCCAGCACTTTGCATCTGCGTACGTCCACCACTGTGAAAAGAAGATTAATTTTACTTATTCCAAAACTACACAATTGTCCGCTTGTAAATTTACAGTCATGGAAGTATTTGATAAATTAAAGAATAATCTAGGAGGTGGACCTGACGGCTTAACAGTTCACTTTTTAAAAAATTTGTCATGTCTGATAAAATCTGCTGTCTATTTAATTTATCGCTGTGAGTTGGCGTTTTCCCTACCAAATGGAAAATATATTATGTAACCCCCATATTTAAGTGAGGGGATCGAGCTGACATGTCAAATAATAGGCCTATCAGTAAAAGTTCTCTTATACCAAAATTTTTTGACTGCTTGGTAATGTATGAGATGACTCCTCACTTCAGGGACATTCTTTCGGTTGCCCAGCATGGATTTGTGAAGGGAAGGTCCACAGTGATAAATTTGGTGAAATACCATGATATGGGGGCAGCTGTGGAAGACGGTAGTCAGGTTGACTCAGCCAGTACAGATCTTAGTAAGGCATACGACAGGATCAATATTTCTACTCTTATAAAAAAATTTAAGGCATTGGGCGTGGCTGGAAGTTTGTTGTTGTGGTTGGAAAGTTTTTTGACTGGAAAGGTTCAATTGGTAAAAATAAAACATTTCGTTTCCTCTCCAATTTGTGTTTTATCGGGAGTACCACAGGGAGGACATCTGTCACCATTATTATTTAATTGCTACATAAATGATGTTGTGGACTTCATTATTTACAGTGCTGTATTGGTATACTTTATTTTAACTAATGTATACGCAGATGACTTAAAATTGCATAACCGAATTTCAACCTTGGGGAACTACAAGCAGATCTTGATTGCTTTGCTCTTTGGGGTAGAATTAATGACTTAGACTTGAATGTTAAAAAATGCAAGGTTATATATTTTTTTAAATGTTATGTAATCATAATATACCCATATGTATTGCTAGGTCAGCAGCTAGAGAGAGTGGAATCTTTGAAAGACTTAGGAGTAACTTTCAGTCAGGATCTTACTTTCAATCTCCATACTCCATACTGAAAATATTTGCAATAGAGCCTTGAAACTCCTTGGCTTTGTAGTCCGCACTTTAAAAGACTTTGGCAATATTTATGCTTTAAAAACTGTAGTAAGATCCATACTTGAATATGCTTGTCCTGTCTGGTCTCCAAACTACCAGGTTTGTATAAGTTTGCTGGAAAGGGTTCAAAGACGATTTCTTAGACATATAGGCTATAGGTTAAAATATCCTGTTGAAAATATTAATTTTGATAAATTATAGATATTATTACACCTTCCTACTTTAGAAACCCGCAGGAGAAATCTTGGCATAATGCTTTTTATATAAAATTGTAAATAATTTAATTGATTGTCCTCCTCTGTTAGATAAGACAAATATTCATGTACCTGCAAGAAATACAAGACAGAATGAGCTGTTCAATATATTATATCATAGGACAAATTATGGCTGTTTTAGTCTCTTATCAAGAATTTGCAGGGATGCCAATCAACTGCCAAGAGAGGTAGATCTCCTTAATTTATCTTTACTTGGAAGAAACAGTGAGGTTTTGTAATGCGTCTCTATTTTTGAATCCTTTAACACCGCAAAATGTTGAATCTTTTTTTCTGCAACTAAAAAATAAAACATCGACCGGACTGGATAATATAAGTAACAACCTACTTAAAAGTTGTAAATCTGAATTGTCACCTATTATGCGTTTTATAATAAACCTAATGTGTACTCTGTTTGACTGAGCATTGGTTAATTAACTGTAGACGAAATTGCGACTGTACAGATTCCTGGATACAAATTGGCGAACTCTTCTACTAGACAGCACTCCAATGGAGGTGGAACGGTTATCTTTGTAAGGAAAGATTTCAATTTTAGTGTGTTGGATGTATGTGTAAATTTTAATATTGAAAAATGTATAGAGCTTTCTTGCATATATATTAAAGACCTTGACCTCAATTTTTTAACTGTATATCGCTGCCCATCTGGCCAGTTTGACACATTTTTAGATTCCTTAGAGCAGATACTAACTCTTATGGGTACGAATAGGAAAACTATTGTAGCCGGTGACTTTAATATAAATTTTCTCCATACAAATGGCAATGTCATGCAATTATGTGGTCTATTAATAAGCTTTAACTTAAAACAGGTAATCCGTGAGGTCACAAGAGGGAAAAACTGTCTTGATAACATTTTTCTTGACCATAACATAGAGGTCTCCTCGGCCACAGTTCTTGACCTAGGTTTCTCCGACCACCCGGCACAACTGGTTGATTCTGTGATCCCATTAAAAAGCAAAATTGTTACTAAAACCAAAGCGACTTTCCGACCCATCACTGAGAGAGGTAAGCTGCAGTTTTACAAGAGGATGAGTGAGATAGAGTGGAACTTTGTGAGTGATTGTAGTATGAATGTAGATAAAAAATTTTCTAGGTTTGTTGGCATTGTGGAAAATGCATTTTTGCTATCATTTCCAGAAAAAACATATAACGCAAGATGAGATAAACCACAAAAAATCAATTCTTTTAGTGATGAATTAAAAATCATGTGTGAACAGCTAAGCTTTTTACATAAATTAAGCCGAGAATATGAAAACACTGACATTTCTAGGATATATAAACTACAACGCAGATACAGGGCAGAAATACGCGAAGCTAAAGTTAGGTCCAACAACAACTTAATTCAGACATCTAGCAACCTGCCACGAGCCATGTGGTATATAATAAACAGTCATCGGGGAGTCTCTGGAGCTATCAATCGTCCTGAGAATCATACAGTCACACCAGATAGCTTTAACCACTATTTCGCTGAGATTGCCGGCAATTTAGTCAGGGACATACCATTTGTAGAGTTGTCTTTACCTAATACAGTCAACCACAGCTCGACAATAAATAAATTTACCTTTGTTCCGGTTTCTATGAATCAGGTCCGGCATATCGTAGATAACCTCAAAAATAAAAATAGTCGCGATATTTTTGGTTTCAACGTAAAAATAATAAAATCTATTAAAAACATAATTATAGGTCCTCTTACTAGATTGATTAACCTGTGCTTTAGTGAGAATATATTTCCGTCAGTACTTAAAAAGGCTATTGTAGCGCCCATCTTTAAAAAGGGCGATCCTCGGCTTCCTGACAGCTACAGGCCAATCTCATTACTTCCAATTGTATCAAAGGTGGTGGAAAGGTGTATGGTTCTTCAGGTTGTCAGTTACTTTGAGGAAAGGATCTTTTCTGAATGTCAATTTGGCTTCAGAAGGGGCAAAAACACTGTATTAGCTATTTTAGACCTTGTCTCACACATCATTGATTCCTTTCACAGGTGCGAGTTCAATACTGTCCTGTTGTGCGATCTCAGCAAGGCCTTCAACTGTGTTGACCATGGCATCCTCCTGAAGAAACTTGAGAATTACAACTTTAGTCCTGAGTGTCAATCAAATGCAATCTTACCTGTCAAACAGGACACAAAGGGTGAGGGTATCTGGGATGGTGTCAGCAGAGAGAGTGACTAACATTGGGGTACCTCAGGGCTCTGTCCTGGGACCCATACTCTTTCTGATATATGTTAATGATTTGCCGGCCATAGAAGACAGTGCCAGGTACACGCTCTTTGCTGACGACACCACGGTGTCTTTCTCTTCAAGTACTCTTGAGGGGGCGCTGGAGGGTGCCTTGGGCGCACGGGAGAGGGCTGAGAAGTGGTTTAAGATGAACAAATTGCTTCTGAATGCAAGTAAAACACCGCAGGTGGTGTTTTCATTGAGGGATGTTGGGGATGTGGGCGGGGATGTTGAGGAGGTTGGATTTCTTGGTGTCCAGATGGACCTGAAACTGCAGTGGGGATCGCACATTGATAGTATGTGCACTAGGCTGAGTAGAGCATTATTTGCACTGCGAAATGTGGGAGATTGTGTATCACGGGATGTCATGAAGGTCGCATATTTTTCCTTGTTCCACTCTCATCTTTCATATGCAATACTTGGTTGGGGCCATTCTGCGGAGACATACCGACCATTCAGACTGCAGAGGCGCGCAGTGAAAATTTTGTTTGGGCTAGGTTACCGGGACGATTGCAGACAAGCGTTTAGGGACCTTAGGATCCTTACCTTGCCGTCCCAATTTATCTTGGATGCTGTTTGTTACATAAAGACCAATCTGAACAGCTTCCCTTCCCACGAGCTTGTACATTACTACAATACCAGACACAAGGGTGACATTATTCCAGCATACTGGAGGCTAAAAAGGTGTCAGACTGGCACAGGTTACTGGGCAAGTAAGTTCTATAATTTGCTTCCTGAAAGCGTCAAGGGACTTGATTTTAAAAATTTTAAACGTAGAGTTAACGAAATTTTAATCGGGAATGTATTCTATAGTCTTAATGAGTATATGTCCCATAGTTTTAGAAATAATGACATCTGAAATGAGTGCGGTAGTATTATAGCATTTTGTCATGTGCATTATATTGTATTTTATAGTATTTTATAACCATTTAATAGGTATACTGCCTTATATTGATTTTATATTAATTAATTAATCTGACCAGCATTCTATTTGGATTTTTATATCTTGACATGTGTAAGCATTTTTATTGTACTAACATGAATAAAGAATTTGAATTTGAAAAATAGAACCAAAATATTATCCAGGTGTCAACATGGTTTCACTAAAAATGCCAGCACTGAGACTGCTCTTTCCTCATTTATGAAAACGACTATAAATTCTTTAGATAAAGGTGCATATGCTTGTGGCCTTTTTATTGACTTCTCCAAAGCTTTCGACACCGCAAATCATAAAATTCTCCTGCACAAATTGGATAGATATGGAATAAGAGGTATTCCTTACCAACTTTTAGAATCATATTCGTCGACACTTTGTGAGTTTGAATGGGGTAAATAGTAAAACAAGAATTATTTCTCAGAGTGTGCCACAAGGCTCAATTCTAGGTCCTTTATTTTTTAATATTTATGCCAATGATCTCATTTCATTTATTGCCGAAGAAAATGTACAAGTATTTGCAGGTGATACTAATATTCTGATTACATCAAACAGATATGAGAGCCCAAGGGTGAATAAATTCTAAACAAAGTAACTATCTGGTCAAAGAACAACTTTTTAAAATTAAATACAGATAACACAATGCTTCTTAACTTTACTTTATCTAGGCAGCAGCCAACAATTTAACTTACTTGAGGATTCTCAATGACCAATCCCAAGTACTAAAAGCACCAAAATACTGGGCATTATGATCGATCACAAACTTCAATGGGGTGAACAAGTGGATTATTTATGCTCTAAACTTAGGTCATCATGCTATGCACTCAGAACTTTATCGGAACAATGTGGAAAGACTACTTTATTGACTGTTTATTATGCCAACTTTCACAGTCATCTTAAATATGGGATTCTTTGCTGTGGGAACTGTTCACAAATTCAAAGGGTTTTTCTGCTGCAGAAGTATGCTGTGAGAGTTTTATTCAATCTAAGCAGAAGAGAGTCATGTAGAACAGCCTTCCTGACAAACAGAATATTGACCGTTTTTTCTGTTTACATCCTGGAAGTCTGTGTTTATGTGTATACAAACCGTCAAATATTTCAGGTTAATCATGGCTACAATACAAGAGGAAATAATAATTTAATACCTCCACCTCATCGTACTACACCTTTTCAAAAATGTTTTTATTTCAATGGTTTTAAATTTTTTAATCACTTAGATGACTGTACTAAATCAGCTCCTACAGTGTCAATATTTCGGAAAATACTAAAAGATAGATTAATAACTAAGGTGTGTTATAGCATAAGTGAATTTTTTACAAATTTTTAGCACTTTATGTCTTTGCTGTAAGTAAAATCATAGCTTAGTGTTTATAACGTTTGTCTCTGTTTTTCTTTTGTTGACTTTTGATATTTTAATAGGCTCTTTTTCTTATATTATGTACCTAACTGATTTTAGCACTGTATTTTTATTTTAATCATGACGTATTATTTGTACTTAAGCTAATTCTGTGCATCTGTAAATTGAATAAATAAACATATTATTTAATTATTTATTTATTTAAAGAGTTTAAAAAACAGGATGCAACAAGGTTTTGGCAAATTTATATATTAGATTTAATTGCGTTTAGTTATTCATTTAAGTTAAAATTATTTATTACTGTTTTTATTCAACATTTTGTTGTTTGTGTAACTGGCTGGTCTGTAAATAAAGAATTTGAATTTGAAAATATTTAAATATCTATATACATTACCTCCAAAAAAAGTATTTATACTATTTTCTTACCTCACTGTACTTACCTCATAAACTCTAAGCCGAACAACTTCATTCGAACTTAGTACATCTTGAAGTGGCACCAATATCTCATTACTAGTAAGTTTATTAACTCCTGGTAAGGTGGTTCCCAATGTTACTATAATATTTGAAGCTTTCTCGGCAACCCCTAGATCATTATCACCGAGGCAATGTATAATATTGGTTATTAAGGTGGATTGGTCACATAGGCCACATAAAATATCCTCATCAGAAAGAGACCTATCAATTTCTTTAAGAGCCATAAGCTTCACGACAGGATATGGATGGATGAGAGCACGTTCCAAAGCAGTTCTATACCGATTCGTACTTTCGCCTATATGCAAGTTGCTAAGACATAATGAAAGTACTTCACAGGCCAAGTCAACTTGCTGGCTGAAATTACTAGTACTTTATAACTGAAACTAATACAGCATTTAGTATGTAATTAATCTTCAAATTTACTTACGAATTCGTATCATTTAGACAATCAAAAACCAACGGCAGTTGTAGAACGGTAGATATTCTTGTTACCTCCTCGTGAGGTAAAGTTCTAAGATGATCTCTCAGTTCGCTTAAGGTTGAGATTCGAAGATCCTCTTGTAATAAATTCGCCAATTTATCAGTGTACCAGTCTTCCCGGGAAGCCATTTCAAGAAATAAAATATCATATCATTGTTTACCAACAGGAATTTTTTGGAGGTTGACAGCGAGAGTTGACAATCAGCTGACTTTATGGTTGGTGTCGATGCAAGAAAATGTACTCGATCCAATAATATCATCGTTTTAGAGCCGTTTCCCGTTTCAAACATGCCAGAATTATTGCGAAAATTAGTGCGATGTGTTATCACTAGTTGTCAGATTTTCAGTCTACATTTTGATGAAAGTAAAATAAAATATTCTTGATACATAAAAATATTACTTGTTTATAAATAAAGTTACGACGAGTGAATTTATACTAAATTTAGTACATTTAATGTAAAAAGTAAGGTAACAAAAATTCCATTCCTCTCCTCATAAATATAAACAAAATGCAACAAATTATTTATCTTAATTACGTATGTCGATTTAATAACAATAAAACATAGTTCAGGCCATTACGCGTTGTGCGCCGACATTAATATCCATAAATTGATTTATTTGATAACCATTCAAACTGAAACAGAAAAAGGAAGATGGCGTCCTGCCTGACGGGTGCCCATTCATAAATTTCAAGAAAATTACTACGGGTTGCCAAGGGATGTTTACTAGCGGGGGGCTATATTATAATTTTTTCCCGATGCCTGTTAGTATACTATTATTATTTGCTATGAATAAGCCAATCCAGGACATTTAATGCCTCAGGCAATAAAAACAAAATAGGAATTTTATATATTTTATTAAATACGTTCCAAATTGTATCACGAAACGGTTCATTGAAGCTCTTGCTTATAATTGTAGGCTTTGTTACCAAAATGGAGCATACAGATTCGTACCCGTTGTTGTACTTTAATTATTTCTGGATGCGGTGGTCGAGAGTATTTGTATAAAATGTCTAATGCTTGAACAAACTTTTTCAGGGCATTCTCAAACTGGTTAATACTTAGCTGGTACTCTGCTTCTGGTAAAACTTCTTCTAGTTTCTGAAAAATAATTTTTATTAATATATCACATAAATAGAACTAGACGGAGTCAATCCATGAAAGAACAAAGAAGCTATTTAGAATATATTCTATTGCCTGCTATACCTATTTAATTATCTGTCTTAGAAAGCCACTAATTAACCCTAAAAGTCCTCCTGATATATATTTTACTTTTCGGAAAACTTGAGATAGATGGAAATTAAAAGAAGCTTAGAACAAAATATAAAATAAATGTCTCATTATGTTTTTCAAAGTTCTTAGTGTCAAGTTCTAATGATTATATCAGTTATATCCTACAGTTATTTGCTCTTCATGGTTGTGTAGATGTGTGATCAGTGGCGGCGATTAAACGTCGTACCTAAAAATTGCGACGATTAGCCCCGGTCGCCCCGACCTATTTCTGGATACCACATATATTATGTGAATCAAAAAATTGTGCTTAGTTACCAAAGCCCATCAATTCCTATCGTCCTCCCCCAGGCTGGAGAACATCGAAGTACAATTATCTGGAACCGATCAATGACAGTTTGTGATAAGAGAGGCTGCATTGTATTAGCTGGCAGGAACGTCAGACTGGTGAGAGTAGTTTGATTACGGGGAGTGACGCCCCCGCCATTCCGAGTTGCCATGGGATATGGCCCATCAAATCCCATCGTCCTCCCCCAGGCTGGAGAACACCGAAGTACAAAGTCTGGAGCTGATCAATGACAGTTTGTGACAAGAGGGGCTGCATTGTATTAGCAGGCAGGAACGTCAAACTGGTGAGAGCAGTTTGATTACGGGGCGTGACGCCCCCGCCATTCCAAGTTGCCACGGGATGTGGCTCATCAAATCCCATCGTCCTCCTCCAGGCTGGAGAACACTAGAGTACAATGTCTGGAGCTAATCACTGGGGAGTGATCCAATAAACCCCATTTTTACCCCTGTCAGACTCGGGACCGCCAGAGCAATGAGTCTGAGGCCGATGCTTCCCTAAAGCGGCCCCAGGTGGTAGATGCATACGCCTACTCGCATGGTCTGGCGAAAGACCACCCCACTAGAGCTGGGAGGCGCTAAGTGGTTTTCCCAAATCACGTTCCGCTTCCGCGCTGGTGTTCCCGCCTTCCACAGTAGGAATATATGGACATGATGGTGCTTCCAGGATCAAAATATTCCGGAAGTAAACTCCCCGGCCATTTGGATCTCCGGGCGCTGGGTGTCCCTGGGAGCCCTTCATTCCGCATTTCACAGATAGCAAAGATACCGAACCAATTTAGAATAGATTTCTGCAACATAAGAGGCCTAAATACAAACATAAATTCGGTACACCAACATCTACAAGCAAATAGACCACACATACTAGCCCTTACAGAAACACAAGTATGTTCTACAACAACAACAGTGAACCTGGATTTAGACATAAGTTCGGAATATGCCTTTTTGTACAAAGCGACCTTTCATGTCACCGCGAGCAAACACTCGAACCGAGCAACCTTGACGTCATGTGGCTCAAGTTCACTGCCAATGGATTAACCAAGTTTATATGTTGTCTCTATCGCCCTCCGAGCGATAGAGCCTACCAAAGCTTTTTCTCAACACTAGCTACCACTTTTGACTCAATACAGGTCGATCACCCCAGTTCAGAAATAATCGTTCTGGGAGACTTCAATGCCCACAACACAAACTGGCTCTAACATCACAACAAGACCGACAACGAAGGTAGAGAAGCTGAAGCATTTGCCATCAGATGCGGTCTTACTTAACTGGTAGTTGAACCCACTCGAATCTCAGAAAGGGGCGAATACGCCGCCTTCCTGGATCTTTTTCTAACCACCAATCCTGATCAGTACAAAATTACAGTTGGTCCGCCATTAGGTACTTCCGACGACAAACATTAAAACGGTTTGTGAATTGCCACTCATACAGAAGGACCCACCATTGCCTCGCAAAATCTGGCATTACAATTCTGTAAACTGGGACGATCTAAGGGAGTTCTACCTAGATTTTCCTTGGCTCGACGTCTGCTTTGGCACTGACGACCCGTCATCGTCAGTCTGCTGCGAGGAGATCATGCAAGTAATCTACTCAGGCATGGAAGCATACATCCCAAATGTCATCAAGTTACCATCAAAAGGAAAACCCTGGTTCGACAGAAGATGCGAAAGAGCTGTAGGTAGGAAACAGCAAGCCTGCAAGTACTGTCAGCAAAATCAGACTGCTGAAAATCGCAATTATTTTGTCGATGAGAGAAACGAATGCAAACGTGTGATCGACGAAACTAAGGACAAACACAATCAAAGGATCAGGAATAAACTTTTGCAATGTCCAAGTGGTTCCAGGAATTTCTGGTCGGTAGCAAAGGCAGCAAGTAACAACTTTACAAAAACGTCTTTCCTACCTTTGACAGACGAACGTGGCCTCACGGCGACTACAGCAAAGGAAAAAGCAAACATGCTCGCCAAAATGTTTTCATCGCACTCTACCTTAAACGTCCCCCAATGCAAGACTCTCCCCACCATATCGAACATCAATACTACCATGGCAGAAGTCAAATTTCATCACCATGATATTCGCAAAATCCTTAAAGAACTGGAAACGCAAAACGCATCAGGACCGGACGAAATACCTGCCATCGTGCTAAAGAACTGCGCCAACGAACTAACGCTCGTTTTTCCAGGTTTTTTTCTCTTTCTTACGGAAAAGAGATTTGCCCATCCTCTTGGAAAGTCGCTCGAGTGCAACCTGTTCCAAAAAAGCAAGAAAACCACGCCCTCAAACTATCGCCCAATTGCCTTGCTTCCAATAATCTCCAAAGTCATGGAACGTGTAGTCAACAAGCAACTACTCAAGTACCTCGAGAACAACAGAATAATCAGCGATAATCAAGACGGCTTTCGCAAAGAGAGGTTGACAGGAGATGGCTTATGTCACTCATATATGGAGTAGGGCAATTGAAAACTCTCGAGCGATTGCGTTGGATCAGTGTTGCCAAAATGTGTCAAGAGGATTCGTGAGAATTGTATATTAAAAATCGTGAGAAATCGTGAGATTTTAAAAAGTCGTAAAAACAGATCAAAATAACGTTCAAGTGACGGTTGTACTTTTACAGTTGATTTTAAGTTAGTATGTTTTGCGGTATTTTCGTGCTTTTTAAGCTCTCCTTTTCCTCTAGATATTAAAATATCGCTAACCCAGATTATATACACCTAAAATATTTTAAAAATCTGCAGTAAATAAAAAGGAACTTATTTCTATAAAAAATAAACACATTACCAAGCATAAAGCTGACCTTTTGTACTAGACGTGGCCCATTCCTTTTCCCAGTCAGTTTTATATTTTTGTTGATAAGGGATTTTTTTAAGAGGGGGAGATTCATGAACAGATTCTTCACTATCGGACATATTCTTAGGCTTTAATAAAACAATTCACTGCTGTCAATAAACAATACCGTACACCGCATAAAATTAAAATAAAAAAATACCGCAATACGAACTGCAAATAAAAGCACTCTCCTATGCCTATGATGCATTGATGCAATAAAAGTAAGGCAAAGCGCCTGGCTGCTCGCGCGATTCCACGGAACTGATATAGCAATTTGTTTGAAGTTCGGGACTTCCCCGAATTTCAATGAAATAGTCCAGTGGCAGCGAGAGTCCTAATGCTTAGCCTAATTTGCGCTTAACCTAATATATTTGTGACGTTTGTTATGAATGAAAAAACGTTATTTTTTTGGAAAGTTTATAAAATTTGATGTAAAATTAAAAAAATCGTGAGAAACGCTATGTGATTCGTGAAATCGTAAGATATTTTCCAAAATCGTGTAATCTCACGATTAATCGTGAGTTTTGGCAACACTGCGTTGGATATCTCAAAGGCATTCGACACAGTTTGGCATGGCGGACTGCTCAACAAACTGCCGTCCTTCGGTCTGCCAGCCTGTCTCTGCAGCTGGCTGGCCAGTTTCCTTAAGAACCGATCCCTACACGTTGCAGTCGATGGACACATCTAGGACACATTCACCATCAACGCGGGTGTGCCCCAGGGCGCAATACTTTCACCAACTCTGTTCCTCATCTATATTAATGACCTGCTGATCCAAACGAATAATTCTGTTTATAGTTTTGCAGATGACAGTACCCTTGTCTCCCACTTTAGATCAGAAAAACCCTTACCAGCGACTGAGACGCACCACCGCAGACAAGAGCAGATTACAGCTATTAATCAAGACCTGGAGAAAGTTCAAACTTGGGGCGACCGAAATTTGGTCCAGTTCAATGCAGCAAAGACCCAAGCCCAACGTTTACCAAGAGGACATCTGTGTGCCACTAATTACAACCTACAACTATTCAAGAACCGTGTCAATCAACATCTTCGCACACACACCGCTCTTCGAGCGCCATAGGATCTCCCTTTAGTGTGTGTGCCACTGCCATAAAAAAATAACTAACACTAATTATTTCGCAAACTAACAGAAATATATACTAACCATTAAACCTTTAAGATATGGTAGCAAACCAGTGACGTTATTACAATAAGGACAAGTGAGGAAGGGGTCATCTTGATCTTGTACAGTAAACACATAAGGACATCTCTCCGTTTTGCATGGGATTCTCAACTGATTATCGTTCATCTCATGAAACGTAGGCCATAGTTCGGTACATGGTTGACACAGACATTCAAACCTATAAATGAGGATACATTAAATATTAACTAGGGGAAGTGTTAGTAATAGGTTCGTCCTCAAGAGGTGGGTTAAAATTTTGTAAAACACACGCAATAATTTTTTTATTACGCATGCATCATAATCAACGATTATCGCACGCTGCAGCGTGCTTAAAATAATGTTTATGATGCACCTACTTTTTTAAAGGTTGCTGTTTTCTGAACATAGGCTGCTGGCGGATGAGTTGAAGTTTGTACATCTGGACAACTACCATCTGATAGACAGTTTTTGCAGGTCTAATTTTATACATGGCGGAGTGGTAATATTCACCAGAACAGAGTTTTTAGACTTATGTACACCAGAATCAGACATTATTGACCTATCTGTAGAACTACATTGTGAAGCTTGTGCAGTGGAGGTATCCAAATTTAACTTACTTATAGTGACAGTCTATAGATCACCAAAAGGGGATTTCAGTGTTTTTATGGAAGTAATTGATAGAATTGTAGCTAAAATCTCTATGCTAAATGCCGACGTTATCTTGAACGGAGACTTCAATGTTAATTTTAATAATGTGTCAGATAGAAGCCTGCATTGATAACATAATCACAAATATAACATCAAATTTTGAAACCCAAGTGATCGACGCTTCTCTTTCCGATCACTGTGGAGTGGCTATGGTGTTTTCAGTGGTTAAGCAGCCTGTGCTTGCGAAAGAGTCTGTCATGACCAGGGCAATTACTCAGAAGGGCCTTTTTTTTGCTTAATACATTGGTGAAAGATTTAGATTGGTCTTTCTTGGAGAGCACCGAGCTGACTGTTGATGCTAAGTTTGAAGTGTTTTTGAATCGTGTTGTGGAGGTGGTTGAGGCTGCCTTTCCTCTGAGGAATAGACCTCTTGTGAACAGCGACCCAGTGATAATTTGGTGTAATGACGAGCTGCGTAAAATGCGGGAAACTTTGGGTTTTCTGACTGATATGTCGAGATCAGGGGACATTCCTGGGATGCCGAACATCGTTTGAGAATTTCGAATCAAGTATAGACGTGCGATCGGGCACGCTAAGGTGAGGGCAAATGATGATTTTATTGGCGGCTCTTCAAACGGCCCCAGAGCTATGTGGCAGGTTATAGGTAAATAAAAAAACAAATCTAAGGATAAATTACGTCAACTCACCTATGCCCTAGCGATTTTAATAACTTTTTTGTTGGGAAGGTTGAGAGATTGATCAACACCATGTCAGTGGCTTCCAGGTCGAGTGCTGAGTATTTTTCTGAGACGATTGTGGGCCCTCAGAACTTTTCGTTTCATGAATTGACTTTAATTCAGGTGAGAGATATCATGTTTAATTTAAAGAACAAGAACAGTAGAGATTTCTATGGTTTTAATACCAAAATTATAAAATGTATTGCAAATGAAATTTATATACCATTAACCCGACTATATAATGAATGCATGCGCAAGAGTGTGTTTCCAAAATGCCTCAAAAGCTCCAAAGTAATTCCTGTTCATAAAAAGGGGCCTAAGGATGTCCCTGGAAACTTCAGACCAATTTCCATCATTCCGGTCTTTGGGAAAATTTTTGAAAAAGCTCTTAAAAACCAGTTAGTTACCCATTTCGAAAAATGTAATTTGTTTAATGTTAGACAATTTGGTTTCAGAGAGGCAGATTCTACTGTCATGGCAATTGACAAGATTATCGAAATTATCAATAGTGGATATGAGGAATGTGGGTATACAGCGTCTTTGTTCTGTGATCTAACAAAGACGTTTAACTGTGTCTCCCCTAGCTTGCTCATTGCAAAGCTGAAAGGCTATAACTTTACTACTGATAGCGTGAATCTTCTTGAATCGTATCTCACTGACAGAGAACAATTTGTTTCTTTGAACGGGAATAAGTCTAATACACTACCTGTGAGATTTGGGGTACCACAGGGGTCTGTGCTGGGACCGGTCCTATTTCTTATTTATATTAACGACATAAAAGTAATGAGTGATAATGGTGAAATTATTTTATTTGCAGACGATACCACAGCTCTGAATGTCCATCGTGACCTGTCAGTTGCGCGGGGATTGCTTGGGTAGACAAGGGCAAGCCTAAATGACTGGTTTTCAGCTAATCAGTTATGCATAAATGACACAAAAAGTAAGGAAATGTATTTTTCACTTAGAGATCTGAGTTCAGTAGATAAGAGTGAGAGCGTTCATTTTCTGGGTGTGTATCTAGATCCCAAGTTGACATGGTGCCATCATACCGAGTTCCTAGCTAAAAAATTGGCAAGTAACATCTTTTTATTGCGGAGTTTATCGGGTCACCTCTTGAAGCCAGTCTTGGTTATTGTCTTCCATGCAATAATACAGGCCTTAATATTTTACTCCCTGTTTAATTGGGGACATGCCTTTTCGGCTTCCAGGATTTTCTCACTACAGAGAAGAGCTGTCCGTATAGGGATGGCTTAAGTTACCGGGAGGATTGCCGATCCGCATTTTCTAGGCAAAATATTTTAACTTTGCCCAGTCTCTATATTTTTCAATGTCTGGTCCACGTCAAATCAAACGAAGACTCCTATATCAGGCATACGTCCATCGACATGATACTCGCAACAACATTAATATAGTACCTGATTAGATTGATTCAGAGACTTAGTAAATCGAAGACTGGAACCAACTATTACGGTCCTAGGGCATTTAACTTGTTGCCACGGGGGATCAGAGAATGGCACGTTCAGTAGGGCAGTGAAGGGGTATCTTATAAATAAAAGTTTTTACTGTCTTGAGGATTATTACTCCAATAATTTTAATTTTAAGGATTTTAACCTGTAACTAAGTTGTGACATGTAAATTTTGATTTGTTTTAGGTGTAAGTATTTTATTTTAATTGTAAGTCACTTGTGATTTCATATTTCATATTGCTGCTTACTGAAAAAAAGATTGGGATTTTATTGTTAAAAAAATCTATTCCAATCCAATCTTGTGACGTGTGTAAACATCTTTGTAGGTATGTGTTAACATTAATAAATTATTTGATTTGATTTGATTTGATTATAGAAACATTTAATCATGTCAAATGTGACAGATTAATATATTTGTCAATATATCCCTTAAGTTCAATATTTAAAACATTTTTGAGATTATGATGCATTCGTAATAAAAAAACAGCGTATGATATACGTGTATAACAGGCCTTTAAAGCTCTTGCGACTTACAAAACACTCCGCTGCACGTCGTGTTTTTTTGAAATATGTCGCGCGTGCTTTAAAGGCCCTCTTATACACTTATATCATAATATACTATTACGGGATTGCAGATTTTTTTAAGATTAAATAGTGGCGGGGGATGGGGTGGGGAGTGGGTATAGTAAGTACGGAGACAAAAAAAAAATCGAAAATTTTCTTTAAGACTACCCTGATCGCCGACACACGCAGTGCTCCGCAATAATTTTTATAAGACATACATTTTTTGGTTGAAAAATATAATAGGGAGGAATGAGAGGGACGATTTTGAAAACAAAATTGAAAATTGCGATTACCATTACCTTATTTATTTATTTATTGTAATCGATTTTTTACTATTTTTCGCTCAACTTTGAGCGCCTATGGAAAAAATAAAATACGCTATAATAACGTGATAATTTCAAGGTTTATAGAATCACTTATGCTCTATTGAATAGTAAAAATCGCAGTTTGTTGTCGTATTTGGTTAGTTTGGGTGACTGACTTCTCACATTTTAAACCTAAACAAACGTTCAAGTCATCAGCAGCTGAGTACGGAACTGTCTCAAACATGCATGATTGTAATCGTATCATTGAGTTGCCAAATCCATGGATAAGTATATTAAGGAGGGTCAGATCAGACTACGAAAAAAAATTAAAAACTCTTTGAAAATAGGAATAAAATCAGGGCAGCACATCCTTATAATATTACAAATATAAATATACAATAATACCTACAATATAGGGTACTAAAGAAGCCGGGACAGTTAGTGCCCCGATCGAGTTGGAACCCTTGCGTTTTTTTTGGAATGGAAATTAATATATAGGTAGGTACCTACCTAGTTTTGTTGAAAAATTTATACTAACCAATAATTATTTTTCAATTCCTCCTGCCTCTTATCCAGTTGTTCCGACATATACAATGGCCCGTAGTTTTCATAAATGATGTCATCAGCTTTAATTGGTTTAACAGCTCTTGCTATAATTTTATTTTTTACGTTATACCTAAAATAATACACAATTGAATGATAGAATTTTGTAATGAAGTATTTACAAGGTTTGCTGAAGATAAATTAAAGTTAATTAAATAAATTAAAAAAGGTGTAGGAAATCTATGAGCGAATTTATTTCGCCACCTTCCGCGTGAATGAGGTACCGCTACAAAACAATATTTCCTCAGAGCACGTGTTTTACAAAGGGTTCAAAAACCATTTGCACATGTTTTCAAATCTAGCGATTTAATACGTATTAGATTAATATTCCAGGCGACTGTGTATCGCATTCCAAACAATGCCCTTTAATAACGCGCGGCGACACTCTTAGCGCCACCTCTTGTCACAACTTTTATTCATCATCACTTTAAATAGAAGCAGAACTGCTTCGAACCATACACTTCACTTATTTAAAAACACAAGCTAGGGTCAGCTACAAGCAGAGAATATTTCAGGAGTGGGGGTAAGTTCACACGCCAAGGGAGAATGAACGCGTCCTCACCTTCTTGAACAGCCTTGTTCCCCAACTATCTCCCAAGTAAGTCGCGATAGTTTGCGCTCCCCGTGGCATTCGGCCATGGAAGTTGTTCCCTGATTCTCTCATAAGTAAAACGCTATAGTTCCCTGGGGCACTCGGCCACGTAAGTAAACTCACTCGTTTATAGTCAAAAGCCGAAAGATAAACGGCGTTTTTTGAACTCGGCCAATATTCTCTCTGCTTTATTATGATATAAAGTTTCCCATAAGGGCTATTTCCATTTATCGGAGTGTAGTCTGTTAATGCGTTCCAGCATAGCGCGTTTTATAATCCATTTTGTTGCATGTATTAAAATCGCATTTCTACACAAGCATTCCTGTCATGTTCTCTTCTTAAATTATAATTTTCTCTTACTGTGTGATGTTTTCCAATGCAAATTACTCTGCAAGGTAAACTCTCGACGCCATTGCGCTACGAACAGAAGTTATTTATGCATATTACTGCATATTTTCAATTCACTCCAACTTGAATCATTCTTAATTGCAAGAAGTTGAAGTACATTGTATATAAAACCTAGGGAGAGACTTAGTAAGTGTTTTAAGTGGCTTTCCCTGTGTTTGAAGATAAACTGCTGAACGGTTGAACGTTGCTCGTAAATTGGTGAATATATTGTACATAATAGCTTATTGTGAACATTAAGGTAATATTTATCCTTTTATTATTACTGTGTTACATCTCAGCGTTATCTCAGTTAAGCAAGCCCTCACTGAGTGGTTCCGTAGGCTGCCGTTTAGCTGTGAGGTTGTATTTATAACCGTATAGTTTGTTAGAATTATAATTCAGGAGGACGAGAAATCGTCCATTCATGCCCTTGCCGACTGTTCAACGTTGGGGGCTGAGTACTGAGCCGAGGAGGCTGTGTGCCTTCGTTGGAGAAACCGGGCTGCATGGCTGAATTGGCGAGTGAGTGGGGGTTCAGACTGGTGGCTGAATTGGTGATTGAGTGGACGATCAAGGGGTTCAGACTGGTGGCCTACATGCAATGGACTTCCTGCCCGCACTAATTCATTCATTCATTTATCAGCTGCATCAGTCTTAAATTTAAAATGTTTCTTGACAAAATAAACCTTCATTTGAATCAATTAAAATAAAAAAAATATAATTTTTGACTTTTAGTATTGATACTAAATTTATCTTAAAAAAGGGAGACAGTTTACCTTACAATACTTGGATCGCACGAGTGATTGAACAGTGCAAGAGTCGGATACAACCCTGCTCCTATCGTAGCATTTTCGTAGTTCGTCGACATAACTACAGGTTTGTTTGGTGGATGAGCAACATTTTGAAGTTCAGATATTTCATGGGCGTTGAACTGTAAGATCTGTAGATGTCGTAGAATTAATCCACCGATAAATAGCTCATCTTCTGTTAGTAGATTATCGTCAAATTCACCAAAGTAGTAGCCATGCTTCAAGATTCTCAGAAGATATATAGACATGCAGGCGTAGTGAACGAGTTCCTCTTTCTGTCGTTGCGTTTCATTGCGACATAAGAAAAATACGTTATCATAGTCGTCGGACCTGGAAAGAAATTATCCAATTAATTTCGACATGTATGAAGCCTGGCGTCGGGAAGTGGTAGGAAATTATTTCCATTAAACTGGAAAGCGAAGATAAATAACTTAAGAAAATACAGTTAAAACCACTATGTAGGATCTTTTTCAAGGTCAACATCGTCTAATTTACTGTGCCTTGTCCAAATTTATCAGAGCATTAGTAGGTATAATATAGGCGTATCAGATCAGCACTCGCACTCCAGTCCCCCTACCTACATACAGCAAAACAAACAACAAAAACAGTAAAACAAACAACAGTGTCAGTTTTGCTATTTTTGCTATTTGTTTTGCTGTTTTTGTTGTCTGTTTTGCTGTAAGTAGGTAGGGGGACCAGAGTGCGAGTGCTGATCTGATATGCCTATATCATACCTACTAGCATTATTCGAAAAATTAAAAAAAAATTGATTGTATTGTATTTACCGATAAACTTTTTTCCTAATGACGTTTTTCTTACAGGAATCCCTCATGTAGTCTTTCAGCTTGCTTCGCTTATCGATGAAAAACTTTAGCGATTTTTGGCTGATAATTCGCATCGCCAAGAGGCAATTTACGGACGCTCCCGAGCTGAACAGTTGCTTCTGAAACCCGCATTCTACCGCATGAAATGACTTGGTCGCCATTCGGCTGCAATGGGTATTACAGAAGATGACGTCCACACAACCTGGACAGGCTATTGGTAGTTCGACTGAAGCTAAACAGTTCTGGCAGTTGGTTAAGGCGTGCTCTTTGTCTACTACTGAACAAAAAGCGCTTTCTTCTACCAAAATAGTACCTGCAAAAGAAGATTATTCCTGGTTAACAATTATTCAAAGTTATGGAACCAGCTTTAAGCGTTGGGTGCCAAATATGTAACCTTATTTGCTAATTGTTCATTAGGCGATCCATATTCCAGCTTTACTCAGCGGAGTAATTTTTTTAAAGGCGTGAGTCTATGTCTTGGCAGTTAGAGTAGGGCGCCACTAATTTTTTTTTTACCAAAAATGATGATTGACCCTTGAAAGTGGTGTCATAAAATCTAGAAAAATACCTACCCTCTAAAAAAAGAACGTTGAAAAATTTTGAATAAACAGATTAGTTATTATTTTGACTGCAATTTACCAAAATAAACATTAAGATTATAAATAACTTATTTATTTCAAAATGTTTCAGGACAATTAATCCTATCTCAAATCAATTTGAGGTTATGGTTACGCTCTTAAACCAATGAGAAGATTCTCTTGCAACAAAGCAACATAAGATACTACTTGGTAAACTATGTCTTATTACCTTAATATTACCCCAATATTGTATAGGTATAGCCAGTAAATATATGCAGATATAAATGAAATTATTATTAACCAAACTTGACATAAATCAATCCCGTGGCAGCGCCAATATCAGTATACCAATAAACAGTCCTCAATAAAATAACCAATGAGGTAAATATGTACATATACAGCCGTTAAATATCTATATGTAAATGAATTGAGCTCAAGTCGATTCCGATATCAAGGCGACAAATTAAATTAGTAAATATCAGTTATGTGAAATAAATTACTGCCATGAGCTTTCCAGCCAAATACTCAAATACAGTAAAAATTCGGACACTAGTCAAATGAATTCTCTAACTAACTATTTCACTTCATTTCTGTTTATTTTCATATTATTTTTATTTTATTTAACTTTATGCAGCAATAATTATTAACAACTCATTTCATTAAATATTCATTTATTTTTTAATTTGCATTATTTCAGTTTATTTCTCATCGTTTTTATTTCAATTTATTTCTCTTTATTTTTATTTAATTTTACTTTATTTGGCTTTATTTCGCTTTATTTCTATTGAATTTGAATTTATTTCTCTTTATTTTTATTTTATTTCACTTTATTTTTCCTTATTTCACTATATTTTTGTTTATTTTTATTTTATTTCACTTTATTTCTATTTTATTTCACATAATTTTTCTTTATTTCATTATATTTTTATTTTATTCAGCTTCATTTTGCTGTACCTTTTCATATTTATATTTTACTTATCTTTATTTCAATTCATCTTCATGTTATTTAGCTCTATTTCAATTCATTTCTATTTTATTTCACATTATTTTTCTTTATTTCACTATGTTTTTATTTTATTTAGCTTGATTTTACAGTACCTTTCCATATTTATAATTTAGATATCTTGATTTCAACTAATTTCTCTTTATTTTTATTCTATTTCACTTTGCTTCTCTTTATTTCACTATATTTCTGTTAATATTTATTTTATTTAATTTTATTCAACTTTTATTTCCTTTATTTTTTATTTACCTATTAAATAAAAGCGAAATGAAGTGAAATAAAATGAAAATAAAGTTATATACAGCAAAAAATAAATAAAGCATGAGTTAATTCACAAGTTTTGATTACAACTATTTCACTTAATTTCTGTTTATTTTTATATTATTTCACTTAGTTTTAATTTCATTAAACTTTATTTTTTATTAATCTCATTATACTTTCGTTTATTTTTTATTTTGCTTTATTTCAATTCATTCATAAAATTAAGTATCACTTTTAAAGGTAAAAGCTCGATAAGTAAGATAGCTAGATCAATAAATAAAACGAGAATTAACGAGAATATAAACGATAGACGTCAAATACATTAATTAAAATGATATAGAACGATAAGCTATACACGGTAATTAACGCAAATGCCCGACAGTTATTTGATTATATAGTCATTAATTAAAATGATACAAAACGGTAAGAAATACATGGTAATTTAGGCACTTAAATAATTTAAAATCGATTTTACTTGATTCTGGTCGGCTTCCTGCGTGGTACGTCTCCACCATGTGGTTGCGTCACCCTGACAAGAAAAGGGCCTCGGTACGGCTAACTGATGGCGGCATTCGCTAGGTCAGTGTGAAATCCTATCTCACAGAAGGAATTCTACCCCATAGAAGCAATTCTGTCCCACAGAAGGACCCTAATGATAAATAACTTCAGCCATCTTAAATAGAAACACTCATGCCGAATATACCTTTAAAAAGGGGTTACCACCTTAGAGTATATAGGAAAACACCACACAAGCTCATCATACAACGTTTATAGACGATAGGGCCCATAATTTTAGAAAATATACATTCTACTTAATTTGCTTCATACTGCAACGACACAATCAGGCGGTAGTTAGACCTGAGGGTCAAAAATAGCAATCATAAATTGCGATACGGAAAAGGGTCTGCTCCCCTTAAGTGTTCAGGCGAGAAGGGCTGTCAATTCTCTCAAAAAAGATTATGCACCACATCTGTCAAGTGGCGCTCCAAACGGATGTACCTATCGAGCAGGTTGGAGCACCGGAAGTAAGGTCGCGAGAAGCAAGGTAACGAGAGTATCGATAACACCGACCAGTAAAAGGAGAAAATCGCACTATTTCGTTTAGAGTTTAAATGGGAAAACCATTTTAGCGTAATTATGAAAGATACCTTCAGTGTAGAAAAAAAAGTTTTAGTGTGGGGGCATTTCCCCAATAATGCTCGCGATAAAGTCAAACATTAAATTTAGTGCCAGTCTAGAAACGTTTAGTTTGATATCAAAACCTAATATTCTTGTCTTTTAGCATTTACCTGCTTCGATATCCTCAACAGCCTTGGCGTATCGTCCTTGATAGTTGTCCTGACAAACGGTAACCTTAGGGTTGGCTGCAACAAACTCATTGCCTCCAACGAATCGCTCTTCAGAAAATACGGGTATTAAATCTTGTTTCGGCTTTTGCTTCTTCTCGTTACTATTCCCAATTTTTGCCGCTTCAATTTCCTTGATTTTAGACTGCAACACATCGTCTTTCAGATTACTTTGCTTCAGACATTTCAGTGCTTCGCTGTAGGCCTCGGACGCCAACTTTTTATTCTGCAAGGCGTCGTAACATTTCGCCTTTCGCGACCAAATTTTATATTTTAAATTAACGGGATAGTCCCCTATTTCGCTTATATAATCTATGTCGTCTAACACTCTTCGATACTTTTCCAATTCGAAGTTGGTGGCGCTACGGTTTGAAACTAGAATGGTCAGTAGTTCTCTATCGGCAACTGCAGAGAGATAACAAACAATAAAATTATTATCAATTTAAAATCTAAATAATTTGAATTTTATGAACCAAACTTTCACCTCTGTCACAGTGAAATGATATTGCCTTCCGAGCTGGCGCAAGGTGTCGCTTCGTCATAAAAACGAAGCGGTAAGCGTGTCTTATGAATTGAAGGTTTTGTAGATTTATGCTTCTGTACTAGTCTTGAATAGTATATTAGATAATTTGAGAGTATAAAAGAGTGTGGACAGAGAAAAGCTCTGGTCTGGATATAAAATTTCAAATTGATAGCTTACAAGAATATGCATAAGAAAAAAGACTTACTGAACAAAACATTGAGCCCATTTGTTACTAAATTGAAACTTTTTAAATTGAAAACATGGTTTGGCGCATTCAGCGCACATTTTTTCCTGAGTAGTGAATGGAACTGAGCCGTTACGCGTCACGCTCCGCTATGTGACGTTTATTCGCGTAAAGTCAGTGTCAACATCATTTTTCCCCAAAATGCGATTTTTCAAAAATCTTCTTTTATACCCGATAAAAATGAAACAATTATGGTGACATTTTCTGGATATGTACCTTTTGACGGTCTTCTGAACTGTATTAAAATTGGCGAGAATCCAAAAGAGATGAGTATTTTTTTGGGCGCGTATATTTTTGAACAAAAGGTCGATTTGACCGGCGAAAAAGTCTCGAGAATTAAAAGAAAACTATTTAAATGCTTCTCTGTTTTAAAAATGTCGGGAAAATGGACTTCTACGAAATATGTTAAAACGCCGATTTCTAGTTTAAAGAAATGAACGTTTTTATTTTTTCTCGAAAAGCAATTTTTTTTTTAGAAAAGTCGATTGCTCGAAACTTTCTGGAAATGTAGAATCCGAGAATCCGAAAGAGACGAGTATTTTTTTGGGCGCGTATATTTTTGAAAAAGAGGTCAATCTGGGTTAGTTTGGGTTAAAAGCTTCTCTGTTTTGAAAATGGCAAGAAAATGGAATTCTAAAAAAAAAATTTAAAACATCGATTTTCAGTTTAAAGAAATGAAAGGTTTTATTTTTTCTCGAAAAGCAGGTTTTTTTTTAGAAAATTCGATTGCTCGAAACTTTCTGGATATGTAGAATTCGAGAATCCGAAATAGACGAGTATTTTTTTGGGCGCGTATATTTTTGAAAAAGAGGTCAATTTGGGTTAGTTTGTGTTAAATGCTTCTCTGTTCTAAAAATGGCAAGAAAATGGACTTCTAAACAAAAATTTTAAAACACCGATTTTTAGTTTAAATAAATGAAGTTTTATTTTTTCCCGAAAAGCATTTTTTTTTAGAAAAGTCGATTGCTCCAAATTGGCGAGAATCCGAAGTGTTTTTTGGGCGCGTAAATTTTTGAAAAAGAGGTCAATTTGGGCGGCGAAAAAGTCGCGAGAATTAAAAGAAAAGTCTTTAAATGCTTCTCTGTTTGGGTTCAATTTTTAAGAAAAAACTCTTTAAATGCTTCTTTGTTTTGAAAATGTGAAGAAAATGGACTTCTAAAAAAAACGTTAAAACACCGATTTCTAGTTTAGAGAAATGAATAGTTTTATTTTTTTTTAAATATTTTTTTGTTAGAAAAGTCGATTGCTCGAAATTGGCGAAAATCCGAAAAAACGAGTGTTTTTGGGCGCGTTAATTTTTGAAAAAGAGGTCAATTTGGGCGGCGAAAAAGTCAAGGGAAATTGAAAAAAACTGAGATGGCATTTCGATAAGAATTTTTTAAGAAAAAAACTTTAAATGCTTCTCTGCTTTGAAAAAGTCAAGAAAATGAACTTATGAAAAAAAATTAAAACACCGATTTCTAGTTTAGAGAAATGAGTGGACTTTTTTTTCGAAAAGAATATTTATAAGTCGATTGCTCGAAATTGGCAAGAATCCGAAAGAAACGAGTGTTTTTTGGGCGCGTAAAATTTTGAAAAAGAGGTAAATTTGGGCAGCGAAAAAGTCATGAGAATTGGAAAAACTGAGATGGCAGTTCGATAAGAAATGTTTAAGAAAAAAACTTTAAATGCTTGTCTGTTTTGAAAATGTCAAGAAAATGGACTTCTAAAAAAAATGTTAAAACACCGATTTTTAGGTTAGAGAAATGAATGGATTTTTTTTTTCAAAATTTTTTGTCGATTGCTCGAAATTGGCGAGAATTCGAACGAGACCAGTGTTTTTTGGGCGCGTAAATTTTTGCAAAAGAGGTCAATTTGGGCAGTGAAAAAGTCACGAGAATTGAAAAAAAAAACTGAGATGGCAGTTCGATAAGAAATTTTTAAGAAAAAAAAGTTAAATGCTTCTCTGTTTTGAAAATGTCAAGAAAAAGGACTTTTAAAAAAAAATGTTAAAACACCGGGTTTTTTAGGTTAGAGAAACGAATGGATTAATTTTTTTTCGAAAAGAATTTTTTTTTTAGAAAAGTCCATTGCTCGAAATTGGCGAGAATCCGAAAGAGACGAGTGTTTTTGGGGGCGCGTAAATTTTTACAAAAGAGGTCAATTTGGGGGGCGAAAAATACACGAGAATTGAAAAAAAACCGAGATGGCAGTTCGATAAGAAATTTGTAAGAAAGAAACTCTTTAAATGCTTCTCTGTTTTAAAAATGTCGGGAAAATGGACTTCTACGAAATATGTTAAAACACCGATTTCTAGTTTAAAGAATGAAGGTTTTTATTTTTTCTCAAAAAGCATTTTTTTTTTAGAAAAGTCGATTGCTCGACACTTTCTGGAAATGTAGAATCCGCGAATCCGAAAGAGACGAGTATTTTTTTGGGCTGGTATATTTTTGAAAAAGAGGTCAATTTGGGTTAGTTTGGATTAAATGCTTCTCTGTTTTGAAAATGGCAAGAAAATGGACTTCTAAAAAAAATTTTAAAACACCGATTTTTAGTTTAAAGAAATGAATGGTTTTATTTTTTCTCGAAAAGTATTTTTTTTTAGAAAAGTCGATTGCTCGAAATTGGCGTGAATCTAAAAGAGAAGAGTGTTTTTTCGGCGCGTAAAATTTTGAAAAAGAGATCAATTTGGGCGGCGAAAAAGTCGCGAGAATTGAAGAAAAGTCTTTAAATGCTTCTCTGTTTGAAATTGGATAGAATCGAAAAGTGGCGAGTATTTTTTTGGGCGCGTATATTTTTGAAGAAGAGGTGAATTTGGGCGGCGACAAAGTCACGAGAATTGGAAAAACTGAGATGGCAAATTTTTAAGAAAAAACTCTTTAAATGCTTCTCTGTTTTGAAAATGTCAAGAAAAAACGTTAAAACACCGATTTCTAGTTTAGAGAAATGAATGGTTTTATTTTTTTTTGAAAAGATTTTTTTTGTTAGAAAAGTCAGTTGCTCGAAATTGGCGAGAATCCCAAAGAACGAGTGTATTTTGGGCGCGTAAATTTTTGAAAAAGAGGTCAATTTGGGCGGCGAAAAAGTCACGAGAATTGAAAAAACTGAGATGGCAGTTCGATAAGAAATGTTTAAGAAAAAAACTTTAAATGCTTCTCTGTTTCAAAAATGTCAGGAAAATGGACTTCTAAAAAAAAATTTAAAACACCGATTTTTAGTTTAGAGGAATGATGGATTTATTTTTTCCGAAAAGATTTTTTTTTTAGAAAAGTCGATTGCTCTAAATTGGCGAGAATCCGAAAGAGACCAGTGTTTTTTGGGCGCGTAAATTTTTGAAAAAGAGGTCAATTTGGGCGGCGAAGAAGTCACGAGAATTGAAAAAAAAACTCTTTAAATGTTTCTCTGTATTGAAAATGTCAAGAAAGTAGACTTCTAAAAAAAAATTTTAAATACCAATTTTTAGTTTAGAGAAATGATGGATTAATTTTTTTCCGAAAAGAATTTTTTTTTAGAAAAGTCGATTGCTCGAAATTGGCGAGAATCCGAAAGAGACGAGTGTTTTTTGGGCGCATAAATTTTTGAAAAAGAGGTCAATTTGGGATGCGAAAAGTCACGAGAATTGAAAAAAAATTGAGATGGCAGTTCGATAAGAAATTTTTAAGAAAAAAAGTCTTTTTGTCATACGCTCCCAAAAATAGCTATTTTACGGACTCATTTGAGTCCGTAAAATGCTTCTTTTTAGGCCTAGTCCCTAAAAGTCGTCATGGCAACTTTTACGGACTATTCCAAAATTCATGAATATGTCTAAATGTCAAATTTCGAATGACATGACAAAATTGTCAAATAGTTGCTACGATATCAAATTCTAAGCTAACTTTGTCGTACATTATGATTTCAAAAATTATGGTAAATTTGCAAATTTAGGCGTTCTGAAGAATTGCAAAAAGCGTATAAATAAAAATAAAATTTTGGGAGCGTATGACAAAAAATAGTGTTTGTCACACGTACCTAAATGAAGTTTTTCAGGACTCATCTGCTATTCCGGACTCGGCTAACGCCTCGTCCGGAAACAGCAATGATTCGTCCTGAAAAACTCCATTTTAGGTACTTGTAACAAAAATAACTATTCAATGCTTCTGTTTTGAAAATGTCAAGAAAATGGACTTCTAAAAAAAACACCGATTTCTAGTTTAGAGAAATGAGAGGTTTTATTTTTCTCGAAAAACAATTTTTTTTAGAAAAGTCGATTGCTCGAAATTGGCCAGAATCCGAAAGAAACGAGTATTTTTTGGGCCCGTAAATTTTTGAAAAAGAGGTCAATTAGGGCGGCGAAAAAGTCACGAGAAATGAAAAAAAAACTGAGATGGCAGTTCGATAAGAAATTTTTAAGAGAAAAACTCTTTAAATGTTTTTCTGTATTGAAAATGTCAAGAAAATGGACTTCTAAAAAAATGTTAAAACACCAATTTTTAGTTTAGAGAAATAAATGAATTTATTTTTCTCCGAAAAGAATTTTTTTTTTTTAGAAAACTCGATTGTTCGAATTTGGCGAAAATCCGAAAGAGACGAGTGTTTTTTGGGCGCGCAAATTTTTGAAAAAGGGGTCAATTTGGGCGGCGAAAAGTCACGAGAATTGAAAAAAAATTGAGATGGCACTTCGATAAGAAA
>MU182433.1:1335-50559 GCA_016904865.1 Pissodes strobi | reverse complement strand
TTGGCGAGAATCCGAAAGAGACGAGTGATTTTAGGGCGCGTAAATTTAAAAAAAAAGGTCAATTTGGACGGCGAAAAAATCGCGAGAATTAAAATAAAAGTCTTTGCTTCTCTATTTGAAATTGGGGAGAATCGAGAAGAGGCGGGTATTTTTTTGAGCGCGTATATTTTATAAAAAGAGATCAATTTGAGCGGCGAAAAAGTCGCGAGAATTAAAAGAAAACTCCTTAAATGCTTCTCTGTTTTGAAAATGTCGGAAAAATGGACTTTACACCGATTTCTAGTTCAAAGAAATGAACGTTTTTATTTTTTTCGCGAAAAGCAATTTTTTTTAGAAAACTCGATTGCTCGAGATTTTCTGGAAATGTACCTATTGAAATTGACGAGAATCGGAAAAAGGCTAGTATTGTTTTGGGCGCGTATATTTTTGAAAAAGGTTAATTTGGGCGGCGAAAATGTCGCGAGAATTAAAAGAAAACTCTTCACTATTTTGGAAATGTCGAGAAAATGGACTTCTAAAAAAAGTTTTAAAACACCGATTTCTAGTTTAAAGAAATGAAGGTTCTTATTATGCTTCTTTGTTTTAAAAATGTCGGGAAAATGGAGTTCTAAAAAAAATTTTAATACACCGATTTTTAGTTTAAAGAAATGAAGGTTTTATTTTCCTCGAAAAGCAATTTTTTTTTTTAGAAAAGTCGATTGCTCAAAACTGGCGAGAATCCGAAAGAGACGAGTATTTTTTTCAGCGCGTGTATTTTTGAGAAAAGGTCAATCTGGACGCAGAAAAAGTCGCCAGAGTTGAAAAAACTGAGACGGGAGTTCGATAAGAAATTTTTAGAAAAAAAAACTATAAATGCTTCTATGTTTTGAACATGTCGGGAAAATAGTCCGTCTAAAGGAAAATGTTAAAACATGGATTTCTAGTTCAAAGAAATGAAAGTTTTTATTTTTTGTGGAGAAACAATTTTTTTTTAGAAAATTCGATTGCTCGACGAGAATCTACGTCAAAAACTGTATTAGAAGACGCTTTGAAATTCCTCAAGCTATTCCAATTCAAGCTCAAGTGAGAATGAAATGTAAGTATGTATTTTACTTTTTCTGCTTTTTCTTTTTTTAATCATCGTTTTTATTTTATGTCGCTTTTTCTAATGCTAATTTTTTTGAACATTAAAATAATTATGCACTCTTTTATACTGATTTTTATTTTCTTAGGAAAAAACGGTAGTTAATTTTTTTTCTTTGAGTATATTTACATGAATTTTTACGTAATTTATAAACAAAGCAGATATAATTGATATTGCCCTCAACTGACCTGCCTCATTTGACTCAGTTAAAGAAAATGAAATAAAAATATATTCTAAAATAATTTTTCCTTCGACTGCCCTGAAAATAGACAAAAACGCACTAACAACTGCTCTTGAAAACTGTACATTTCAAACATCGTGTGAAAAGTACACTTTGCACACGGCGTGTGCAAAGTATACTTTTCACACGCTTATTCGGGTATTTAGATTAAAGGGCTTCGTGATCGTTTTAGAGCTTCGCCCTCAGAGGTTCCATTTCCAGATCTGTAAAGAAGGGGGCCCAATTTTAGGACTTCACCCCCACGCGCCCCTTTTTGCAAAACTGTAGAAAATGGGACTCTCATACCAGGGCCCCCTTTTAAGGCTTGGGGCCCAATTTTAGGGCTTCGCCCCCGGGGGCACCATTCCTAAACCTATAAGAAATAGGTCCCGTAGCATAGGCCCCATTCTAGGGTTTCGCCCCCATGGGGCCTCATTTTAGGGCTTTGCCCCCAGAGCCTCTTTTTGTAAATATTTGGAAAACAGGAACCCCACACCGGTGGCCCCGTTTTAGGACTGTGCCCCTAGTTATAGTTTAGCGAGAATCTCTTACTCACGTAGCTTCTTTCATTAGGAATAAAATTTTCTGATAAATGAATAATAAAAAAAGTTTCCCATATAACATTTAATTTTCTACCACATTCCCAGTGGGGTACCCTGTATGTAGCAGTCGTAGAAAAAGTATAGTGTGCTACACGTGCTGAAAAGACTTTTCAGACTCATGAGACTTTATGACACTCGCCTACGGCTCGTGTCACCAAACTGTCTCATTCGTGTGAAAAGTCTTATTTTCAGCACTTGTTGCACAATATACTATTATCCACCTAGTCCGAATAAAACACTGTGAGACGATCAATTGAACTGGCGATCTGGGGAATGTGCGATTTTTCAAAATTTTGCTTTTAGACACGATAACTGCCGAAAAAAATAAATCCGAAAAATTTGAAGCAACCAAACTTTTGTATATTAAAGTGACGGGATATAAGCAGAATATACTAAAAATCGCATCGATTAGTTTGAAAATGCTAAATTGGTGATTTTTTGATTTTCGGTTCTACTCTAATCTACTTTAAGCGCACGTGCGTTCTATAACAATTTTCAGAACGAGATCGATAAAAAAGAGAAAATTGAGGCTAAATGGAAGCATGCGGAAAGTTTTTAATATTTTTAATTAAATATACAGTTACGGGAATGACGTTTAGGTTAAAATATGTGGATAAATTCACAAATATTACCTGACTCTTGAGGACATTGAATAATCCCACTATTATAACACCGCAAGGCATTCTCGTAATCTTTCTGTGCGAAATACTTATTTCCTTCGTTTTTCTTTTCTTCTGCAACTTTAAAACTCTTATCGTTATCTTCAGATATTATTATGGGAATTTGTTTTGCCACGTCGTACATAAGCTGGATTCTGGTAATATCATCTTTAGTTTCTCTAAACGATTCGACCGATTCTAAAGTTAATTTTCCGATCGCTTTTTCACAATATTTTTGGAATTCAGTGATATTAGTTTTCATTTTACGAAAACGAACTGAGTAAATAATAGTACATATGCCGAAATGATCTTCATTAGATCTATAAATAAAAAGCCGGGCAAAGTTATTTTCGTCGGCATCAGTCAGTATGCAATAGCGTCTATAGAGTGTGCACAAATTTTATTATAGGGATCAACTGTTATGTAGAAGTATATAGAAAGTTGGAATTTAATTTCATATTCTCCTCTTGAAATTCAATTTAAATTTATATTAAATATTAATAAAAGAAAATACATTTAGTTAAACGCCAGCGATTAGGGATCAATCTGTAATAAAGGGCAATCCACAGATGACAAAGGTTTTTCCAAAGCTAAATATTGTTAACAATCACAAAGACAGAACCAGAGCAAAATTACAATCAACGGAAGAGAACGAACCGAGGGAGATCTAGACATTCTTTGGCAACATAAGTACAGACAAGGTGGCCTATTTAAAAAGAAAGACACGATAAATATTGAGAAAAAATTAAAATTGTTTTTCTAGCCTAGGATTAGCTTGGATCCAGCAAGCAACAAAACCACTGATGATAATGATGTATTGTCCAGTCACAGTAAGATAATGGAAAATGCGATATGTCTTCACGAGGTATTTCTTTTTAAAACAGAGGGGCCTTGGCAAACGTTGGGGTCCAACGTTATCGGGGTGAGGGAATGTGTGAACTACTAAAATGCATAAACTACTAGGTAAATATCACCTTATCCTAAGTTTGAACTTGAGCTTGGAAAATATTATGTAAACATCCAAGACAAATTATAAAATCAGAAGAAATATTATTATTAAGCCAATAACTTTTTGGATACCCCTGTATCCTTTATTAGTCGTTTTATATTGCTGTGAATACTGTAACAGTGATAATTAAATTAATTGGTTAATTGCACGCCGGATATTCATTCAACGGGGAGCTTATATAAAAAAAATATATATTAGTCAATAATTCCGAAAAAATAACATAAGCAGCGTCGAATCTACACAAATGGTCGCCTATTTAGAAAGAAAGACACCTACCTATTGAGAATAAATTAAAATTGTTGTAACTTACCATTAGATACATGAGGCATTCTAAATAATCTATAACGACACGTACTACCAGGGACTATAAGATAAAGTGGCAATATTAACTAATTTTTACAAGAAACATATTCTTCTTCTTATTGTGCCCTGTCAGGTCCCCCTGACGTTGGCAATCACGATGGCGAGCTGATCCCTGTCTTCAGCCACTCTAAACAATTGTTCGACACTTCCCGGATGTTCTTTAACTAGGAGATTTGTTTTCTTCCTACGCCCCTGCGGCCCTCTATTTTCCCCTTCATTATAAGCTGTAGGATTCGGTAACGATTTCCTCTGAGAACATGGCCGAGGTATGCCAAACATAATTAGAAAATTGAATATGCTTGCATATATAAACATTTATATTTCATAAACAAAGTCGGCAAATTGTCTATAGATCGATATAATAAGTAATAAGTTGAAGAAACTGCAATATTAGTAATATACCTAGGTATGGATGGATGATACTCTCAAACAGATTAAGGGTGTGTCAAACCATATTAAGACGTGCAGGCTAGAAAAGGGAATTACAAAGCATCAGATTGGATCCGGAAAGCAATAAAACCACTGATGATATTGTGTATTGTACAGTTTTAGTAAGATAATGTGAAATGCGATACAGGGCCCGCTCTAGCCTTTCGGCCTATCTGGGCAAAAATGAAAATTGCCGCCCCAGAAATTTATTTATAGTCCGGGGGGAGGGGGTATTTTATTAATTCAGAAATTACATGAAACTTCAAATTCACAAAATTTAAAAGCAATGGTTTTATTCAAGAACAATATACATCACATTAAAATTAAAAATCATTAACAAAAAACTTCGTTGCGAACTTTCAACTCCGCAACATTTGTAATTACCTCTTTTAGATCTAATTTTTTCGCTATTACGTGCTCAATAGATATCATAGCTAAGCCATTCAGTCGAGGTTGTGTTGATGTTGACCTTAAAAAGTTTTTAATTAATTTTAGTTTAGAGAAACTCCGTTCTCCAGTGGCAACACTTATTGGTATGGTTAATAATATGCGTAAAGCAATACTAAGATTTGGAGCGAGGTTTAAATTCGTAATAAATTTGAGCACTTTCAGACAGCTCTCTTTTTTTCTTAGAAGGTTAAACACGACGGGTATCTCATCCGCCAATTCATGTCCATTTAAATCGGATGAATCTCCATTAGTTAAAATATTCTGTAAATCTTTGCAACGGGATAATAAATTTTCTTTCGGCAAATTTCTTAAATTATAGATATCATACAGAAATTCAAAATATTTACTATGATCACTTAGAAGTTTGAAACGGGTATCTAATGAATTAATTGCTTGATCAATTATAAATAAAAAAAAATCTACTTTGTATTTTTCTTTAGGATCTTCGAGCACTTCCTCGCTATGTTCATAGGAAAACTGAGTTTTTTTTTTCTTTAAACCCGATGCCTAGGTAATGTTGAGTTGTAGTTAGCTTCCACGTCAATTTCATTAGCCAGTTCTTTTGCATCCACAAGAATATTATTAAAGGATTCATCTGATCTTAGACTGACAAAAAAAGAGTGGCAATTTTTAATAAGGCTGATAGCTAAGGATATATCATATTCCTTAGTCTGCATCAATTTACTTATAGGGTTAATTTGATTTAAAATTTGATACCAAATAATTATTGAGCATAAAAATTTAAAGTCTTTAAGGCAACTTAATAAACCAGAAGCTTCTACCTTTACTGAGTTATCAATATCTGTATGTTCATAAATCGTATATGTCACCAATTTGATACCTTAATGGTTTTAAAGCATCTATTCTACTCTCCCATCTAGTGTCACTTAAAGGCTTTAAAGTTAATCCTTTCACATGCTTTAAAATAATTGACCATCGGAGAGTTAAGGATGAAAAAAACACATATAATTTTTGAACAATGGTTAAAAAAATTGCAGCCTCTAGGGATGACTTAGCCATGTCATTTACGACCAAATTTAATGTGTGATTACTACAGGGTACAAAAAATGCCCTAGGATTCACATTTTTTATTCTAGTGTGTACTCCCGCCTTATCACCTCTCATATGTGCCCCATTGTCATACCCTTGTCCTCTCATATTGTGTACATCTAATCCTATATTATTTAGTTCATTAATTACTGCGTCAGTCAATTCCTTACCCGTAGATCTTTCCATTGCAAGAAACCCCAAAAAATTTTATTATGCTTATTTGGCAAAAAATTATATTTGCTCCTAATCGCGGCTTTATTTATTTATTTAAATTAATGGTTTTGTTGCTAAATGCCGCCCCAAACTTTGCCGCTCCGGGCAAATGCCCGGGTTGCCCCCCCCCCCCCCCTTGAGCGGGCCCCCATGCGATATGTCTTCACGAATAGGGTTATTTGTTTTTAAAATATATAGGTCTTGGCAAGCGTTGGGGTCCAACGTTATCGGGGTGAGGGAATTTGTGAACTATTAAAATGCATAAACTACTAAGTAAATATTTGGTATGGACTAGGCAAAGTCTTCGAAGACAGAACCGTCTTTATAAATAAGTGATAAACAAATAAAGTAAGTAAACTTTTATATAATCGATGTAGGAAGAAGGAACTAAGGTCAGGGATAAGTGAATTTTTGGGGTAAGTGCGATCACTGGCTATAAAATCGTCAAATTAACAAAATAGATGCGGCAACACTGTGAAAACATGTTCTTTAGATATTACTTTTTACGTCATTCTCATGTGACATGGCTGCATCAACCGACATGTTAGCTGTCAGTATTCAAACGTTACTCTACCGTTTGAACTTGCGAGACGAGTTGGTAAGCATTTTTTTGAAAATTTATAGTCGTAAGCCTTTCAGTTAAACTTTAAATTTTATGGTGTGGGCATAATCAAATCTGATGTAATTAATGTGTTTTTGTTCAACTTTCTGGGTAGAATCTTTACTTTCGTAGTTATATGAGTGCATGCACTTACCCCAAAAAAATTGATGAAAGGTAAAGTGTGTACACCCATGCTTCCATGCTGGAACGTGAGCTCGGATTGGAACTTGCCGTTAATTTAAAAATAAGCTTATAGATATTAGGTAGAATAAAAATGTATATGTTATGTCATTCTGCAATATTAGTTATTATTCCAACTTGCTCGGAAATAATCGCCTAAAATCGTGAATGGCGGGAAATTTAAATAATTTCAAAATAAGCTTATAGATATTAGATAGAATAAAAATTTATAGGTTATGCCATTTTGTATTTTTTACCGCCATATATACACTTCAGTGATTTTCTGAATCTTCTAAATCGCTAGAAACGATGTCGCAATTTGGCGCCCAACGTGGGGCTCGAATTTACAACCCTGAGATTAGGAGTCTCATGCTCTCCTTACACCACTTGACCAAAATGTGGGTCAATTTAACACAATAGTGTCATCTAATATAAAGGAAAGGAATTAAAATGCACTAAATGATAGTTCTTATAAATATCGTACGGTTTGTGACCCTCACAAATGTCAGACAAACTAACCTAGACTTCGAAGCAAAAACACATTTGATTTAATCAGTTTTGGTCTGTTTTTAGCAGAAAATAAACAAGACGAATTATTGTTGCTGTTTAGGATAATCTTATTTTCACCGACAATATCATGCTTTTTATGGCTTATTCACTATAAACAACAATTTTTAAACCAGTATCCTCATTATAAGGTCAGCGTGCAAGGTTTGAAAATTCATTATATCCATGTCAAACTAAAAGTCAACAAAAATTCCAACGTTAAGGTTTTGCCGTTGCTTCTGCTCCACGGATGGCCCGGATCAATCAGGGAGTTTTATGAAATGATTCCGCTCTTGACCGAACCTCAAAAAGGTAAAATTCATTATTCCCCAAGCTTAGATGCAAAATATTATCTGACCCCACGTTGGGCGCCAATTGTAATCCAAATTGTAGTTGTTTCATTTTGATTTTTTTTTTAATTTATAAAACAATAAATAAACTAAACAGAACTAACAAAAGCTATCCCAAAGGGTCATGTCATAAGTTTCAAGCTGCTATTTTTTAATTTTAGGTTTATTAGTTTTAGCCTCAAAAATCATTTTGTACTTTAGAGTTTCTCAGTTTGAGCTTTGATCTCATTTTTAGGATCAGGTAAAATTTTAATATTCTGTTGTTTATAAGTGAAAGAGTTTGTAACTTTTTTATTATTAAAGATATCCTAAATCTGATAAAAAGCAATTCATTCAGAAAAAAAACGAGCAAAACGCTCTTGCCCCACATATTATCATGTTGACCTCATACACAAAGTTAAACGCAAAAACGCACTTACCCCATTTGTGGGTGGTAAGTGCGTACACTGACATCAAAAAATATATATATTTTTTTCAACTATCAAGAAGAAAAAAACATTTGGAAATAGTCAAAATGTAGTCCTGAATATGTGTGCCTTTTAGGCAAAAAAACTCATGGGGCAACGGAAATATATAAGGAACCTTAGAATATATTTGAACTATGTTAATTTTGTATCTCACTTCCCCAACTGACCTTATATTTTTTATAGTATAAAGACAGGGCCGTTTTTTAAATATTAATACAACTACTGTATATGATTCTTAAACAAATAAGTTCAACAAACCATTCTTTTATTCACAATCAAGAGCTAGAGTTGTAATATTATTAAGATGATTTGTAAAGATAAGTTTCTTTTTATTGCATGAATGTACCAAGCACCAGTCCATGCTAGTCTATCCAGCAGCCGCTCACGTATGATATCCTTGGATCAGCTTGGATCCAGAAAGCAACAAAACCACTGATGATATTGTGTATTGTACAGTTTTAGTAAGATAATGTGAAATACGATATGTCTTCACAAATAGGGTTATTTGTTTTTAAAACATAGGGTGTTGGCAAGCGTTGGACCTAACGTTATCAGGGTGAGGGAATGTGTGATCTATCAAATGCATAAACTACTGAGTAAATATCACGTTGTCCTAAGTTTGAACTTGAACATGGGGAATATTTTACGTAAACATTCAAGACAAGTTATAAAATCTGAATAAATATTATTATGGTCATTTTTCTAACTATTTGTTTGATGATTACAGTAAAATTTTGACACTTTTCACAAATGTGCTATTTTTCAACTATCGTTTATAAATGTGTGCGATAGCTACAATACATAGTACCCTTTGTAACGCACATTTAAGGTTATTTCCACACCACCATGAGGTAAGGCCAATTGGTGCGTTTTTTAAATGGTGTTCCCAATAGGCCTAATCCACTACTTACTGTTTTTGATATTTCCCAATTTACTTTTTCTTTCTTTTAGATGATCCGGTCTTCATCCTGAATTTCGCCTTCTAAATCGTTATGGTGTTTTGAATAATCTGATCCTCAATGGAGGACAGGTCCTGATCTTCGTCATCGCTTTCGATGCGAGCCTCTGGACCATTAAAAAATCCACATATAAAAGAGCGTTTCAAACCAGCTTTTCTGCAGCTACATGCTCCGTCGCACCTTTTTTTACAATTGCATGAAACTATTTTTAATAAAATTTCGTGGGCTGGTTTTTCTGCCGTGGCTACAGGAGAAATATCATTTATACCACATTTCCATCCCCAATATTCTGTTTTTTATTTGATTCCATACCACGGCTGCACTTGATGGTATGTTCTAAATGAGTGATACCGTGGAGCGTTCCCAGTTGTGGGCAAAGAGGCAAGATGAAATTTATTTTTTATTTTTATGACGTATTTTTTTAAAAAACTTCGTCTTTGCGCCCATATAACTCTTCACCTGTTAGACGTATAAGAAAAATGTGAAAATATAAAATGTAGGAAATTTTATTCTCTTTAACTTCGTTAACTTCATATTTTATGAAAAAGTGAACCATTACGAAGATAACGTTAAAAACTATTTTCTTGTACCTATAATCCAAGAAGGCATTGCGCGCGGTACCTCCACAAGGTCGAAAATTTTGAATTTTGATCAGATTTTATCCATAAATAACATATTTAAAAATAACTTCTACCCAACCCTTTGCACTCAAAAGACCTTTTTGGTACTGATCTATATGTCTTCACAAATAGAGGTCTTTCTTTTTAAAACATAGGGGTCTTGGCAAACGTTGGGTCCAACGTTATCCGGGTAGCGGAATGTGTGAACTACTAAAATGCATAAACTACTAAGTAAATATCGCCTATGTTTGACCATTTGCACCACAATTCCATCCCCAATCTTCTGTTTCTTATTTGGTTCCATACCACGGCTGCACTTGATGGTATGTTCTAAATGAGTGATACAGTGGAGCATTCCTAGTTGGGGGAAAGAGGCAACATTAAATTTATTTTTTGCAGTCGATTTAAAAAAAATTGTATGGAAGTTCTTGTTCTTCTAAGGTTACTTTTTAGAAGTCACCGCATGCAAAGAATCAAGAAACTGGTTTCTTCAATGCTTGCTGGTGTAGCATCATGTTGTTTAAAGATGTCAATAATTATGTTTTTCTCCGATTGACAGCAAATATTAATTTTGCAGACACATATCAATCAGCAAAGTATTACTTTTCCTGTCCAGGCAGCAAAGTAAGTACTTTGCTGCCTAGGCAGCAAAGTGATTAGTCTCCATGGGAATAAAACGTTTGACATAAGTTGACAAACTATAATTATTATGGACATATACATTTCCATAGCAACCAACCGTTCCAACAATTGCGATTTCTATCAAATTTGTCTTAATTTGTCACTACAGGAAAAATAAAAAGATTGAGGGAATTGTAATAATTTGCAAATATACAATATACATATATCATTATAAACAATCGGAGAAAAAATTATATGTTCAACTCGGCAGCAAAGTAGATTGACTGCCTTAGCTGAATTCCTAGCCTCGCTACGCTCGGCTATGAACTATCAGCCGCGGCAGTCAATCTACTACTTTGCTGCCTAGTAAAACAAATAACTATTTTCTGAGCCTAAGCAACCGATAAAATGTAAGTTTTCCTTGATTAAAGAGGAACGATGTTGTGTGGCACCCACTAATTGCATGAGGGGAGAGAATGTTCTGGGCTGCTTCTTTTTGTTTTAAACTCTTTGCAGAATACAGCCTCTCGAGAGTTTCGCCTTTCCCAGGTTTGCTAAAACAAACATCGTTGTCGGACAGCTGAGCTTTAAATTATTACATTTGTATTAAAATCTATTTACTACAAATATGTCAATTTCACAGTACGCTTACGGTTGGTTTAAGACTATATCGGCCATATTTTATGCCTATTTACCTTTATTTTTGGTGGTATGATAATAAGTTAGCTTTTGCGTAATACAATTTTGAAAATAAGGAAAATTTGGAGTTTGACGTATTTTTTGTAAAAAACTTCATATTTGCGCCCGTATAACTCTTCACCTGTTAGACGTACAAAAAAAATGTAAAAACATCAAATGTAGGAAATATTATTCTCTTTAACTTTGTTAAGTTCATATTTTGTCAAAAAATGAACCATTAGGGAGATAACGTCAAAAAACTATTTTCTTGTAACTATACCTCCTCAATGTCGAAAATTTTGAATTTTAATCAGGGTTTACCCATAAATATCATATTTAAAAATAACTTCTACTCTACCTATTGCATTCAAAAGGCCTTTTTTTGGTACCCACGTACTGAATGTCTTCACGAATAGAGGTCTTTCTTTTTAAAACATAGGGGTTTTGGGAAACGTTGGGGTCCAACGTTATCTGGGTGAGGGAATGTGTGAACTACTAAAATGCATAAATTGCTAAGTAAATGTCACCTTAATTGTCTTAAGTTTGAACTTGAACATGGAACATATTATGTATGTATACATTTAAAATAAATTATAAATAAGGCGAGCGGTTAACGCAAGTGATTATAAACCTTAAACGTGCAACGATCAGCACATTTTATTATACAAATACTCAAGCGAACCATCAGTTCGGCAGATTTTGTTTCTCATACAAACCAGTTCTTAGCAAGCACACATGCGCGTAAGGTCCTAACCTTCACCCCTATTCTCTACCTAAATCCGAGTTTCGCATACACATGTGCGAGGATTCGGTATCTCCACCTAAAGTAGTAAAAGTCGAATCTAAGATAAATTTGTCAAAGTTCTAAGAAAGAAAATTCTAAAGTAGGATCTGTCAAGTAGTTAGAGTGCAGCGTAAACTCTGAGTGGAATTAAGTCAAAGCTAACCTTAAATAAAACACAACGCAACTCTTACCTCAAACCTCATCCTAAAAAACATGCGCACCTTAATAATTGGCTGCAGTGTACATTTATCAAGTCTTTGACCAATAGACATTTTTAATGTTTTTAACTGGAGTGCCTTATTTATCTTCTCTTCTCACCTGATGTAGATCGATCCCGAATTTGAGCTACATAACCTGCACGCCATCCAAGGCGTGTCGTCACGGATCTCCTGATCGTGACACTATTTAATAATAAAGTATTTTAAGAGCGTTGTTGTATTTTAATTTACGGTTATTAGAGGGTTTATTGGCAGTCTGATTTGGCTGAATTTCACTCAGAGCTTTGTCACTATTTAACTTTTAAAATCACTTGACTTAGAATTAGATTCGACTTTTGAACTTAGGAAGAGATTACGCCCCTGTGGACTGCAGTTCTCGAATGGATTAGGTTATCGGTAGAACAACCAAAGAGTTGCGTCTCTTGGATGAGCGAAGTGGGTGGGAGACAAAGTCTATTGGACTGATGGTCTGCTCGGCTATTTATATAATAAGATATGTTGACCGTTGTCAGTTAAGCTTCATAATGGTTTGAGTTGATCGCTCGCGTTGTTTATAGTTTGTCTTGTATGTTTAAATAACGTATTTCAAGTTTAAGATCACACTTGGGCAAGGTGATGTTGATGATTTATCGTTTCTATTAGTAGAATTAGTGTATCACAAATATATATTCATCTCTTTTCTTACACAAGAAAATGCAAAATGTCAAAGTGTGTAGCAAAATAGAGTACTGGTTTGCATTTTGGTTAGTTTGAGTGAGTTTTTTGTATTCCATCATTACGTTGCAATAGATAAAGGCAGACCATAATTAGGATGAAAAATAGACAAGCGAGCCGGTTCCGAAATAATTACAATGGAACTACTAAAAATAGCATTGAAAAACTCAATTTTTGAGATGCCAGTAATTGATATCCGTTTCGCTCACCATCATCAGGAGCGAAAATTACATACGGTGTGCCAATAAGATTAGTTTCAAACAAAACTAAGCTGAGTAAACCCTGTATAAAATGGACAATTTAGCTCTACTTTCATTATAACCACTGTGAAGCAAGGGTCTCTAAAATATGATTCTGGTCGTCCTTAATATTAAGTACTTTGATTAAACCGATTTATTCAATGAGATATATTTGATATAACAATTACAGCTTGAATGGAGCATCATCATCGTTCCAACTAAGTAAGTCTAGTGTATCACTTATACTATCTTCTTTAAATTGAGTGCTCATCGTACCCTGCTTGCTATATTTCTTCATTTCCAGAGTACCTTCTGTAACAGTAAGACACGGATTGGTTTTAGTTTTAAATGGCTCATAATCTGGACACTTTAAGCATTGGCAGTAATGATGTAATCTTTGTTTCAAAATGTCGTTTTCTGTAATCAGAAATTCTCGTTCTTCGTTTACTGCATATCTTGAGGCATCCGCATTTCCTACCCTTTGCCAAAAGAGTTCCAAAACTTCCATATACTCGCTAACATCTCCTATGCTTAGTTTGGACATTTCGTTAATGAAATTGACTGGAAAGGGCATAATTTTTTCTTCTAATGTTTCCAGTTTTCTGCATATAGTGCCCACGTGCAAGATATGTTTGCCTTTAACTTCGAGGGTTTCCAAGTAGGAAATTACGTCGTTATAATTTAATGTTAAACAATTCAGTTTTTCGAAATCGACTTGTCTGTCTTTCGCCAACTTAGCTTTTAATGTATCGAAAGCCAAAGTAAAAAAGTCAAATTCGGATTGAAGGTCAGTTAGTTTTCTTCCTAAAAATTTTTCTAGTTCTGTTTTCTTTATTTTAAGACTTCTTATTGTGTTGCATGCCTTTCGAATATGTTCTAGTTGCTTTTTAATAACCTTTTGCAACCTATCGTCTTCCGTTTTTAGCTCGCTATGCATTTTCTTCCTTTCTTTGATTCTATTTTTGTATTCCTCAAGAAAAGTAATCGTGTCACCCCATACTTGTAAATGAACTTGCTCTAATATACCTCGCATCCTTTGAACCATTTGATGCTGTTTAGAGTCTTGCTCTTCTAGTTTCGAAAAGTATTCCGCATGTCTAGCACGTTTAACTCCCTTCATTTCTATCTGTAGAATATGTAGGATGGTTTTGACATAATTTTCTTCCTCCATTGTTTTTGATACGAGTTCTTCGGTAGTTTTTTCATGTTCAGTTTGAAGTTCTTCAGCCTAAAAAATCATTAAATAATATAGATATTTGGCTAATTACTTATATATTTGCATCTATCCCATTACTAATTTCCAGTAGTACCAATGTGTGAGGCTGGAACAGCTCTCACGTGAGAAAATAATTGTTCTAATGATTTAAGAAGTGAAGAAAGAAGTACTTCTCTAATATTCATGCTTTCTCCTTAGTCAGTAATAGAAGTTCCACATCTTTACCTGCATAAAGATCTATCCACTATACCAGTAAAGATAACCACTTAGTGTGGGGAAGATTAAGAAGGGTAGATTTTTAAAAAACCAGTTACTATTGACTAAGGTTTTTACTCTGTAGAATAATACCTACTTCTCATCTTTTTTGCTTAATGGTTTTATTTTTTAAATGTTGAATGCTCTATTTTAGAAGATTTGTATCTTTAAACAATAAAGTATACCTTGATTGTATTTGATTTAATTTGAGTGCCGATTTTGTAGACAATTTTAAGAAAAAAATGTGATATTATTTTTCAAAATAAATATTATTTTTATAATTTCGATTTGTCTCTTCGTTATGGTATGTTTTTCGTCCAATGAACGATTTTCTATTAAATAATTAATGTCGCTCTACAGCTGTGACTCTTGAAGTGTAAAGGAGCATTTAGTATATATACGAAACAGGCTTTATTTAAAAAATCATACAATACAAAGCTGCGTAGCGACATGTAAATAAAAGTTATTTTTTATTTATTTAATCGAAACCCGTTTATCAAGAAGCCATTTAAGGTAACTATTTATTTTGATAAAGAGTAGTTCCAAACCATTTTTTCCTTTAAAAATATTCAAGACGATGTCAGCGCGGACACCACTGATAGAAAGAAAAAAATCTGTAGTTATATACGAGCTAATATTTCAGAGTTTGATTCCTCAGGTCATTTTATGAAGAAAAGTTTATATGATTTTTTTGAAATCGAAATTTTTTAATATCTTCGAAAGTACTTTAGATATTACTTTCAATTTTGGTATATCCTAATAGGATTTAATACCATATATTTTGGTAAGAAAAGATGTTCTATCGCTCCACCAGTGGCGTCCCAGGAGACATGTTCTCTGAAATTTTTAACAAAAAAGTGATACACCACTGACATATTTTTACGTGGATATTTTTTCCGATTAGCCTGAGCAATTCTACATAAAAATGGTCTCTTGTATTTTTCTCGTATGACGCACCGTTCTTGACTAAAACAAATATATTGAAATCGATTCATTTAGTAGTACTGACGCATAATTTTTGAACATAATATATTTATCAATGATGTGCTAATTCAACCAAATATTTAGATCCAAATCATTTGTGCTTATGCCCCCACTTCCATCTCAACCGAGGAAGAAGTGGCACAGTTCTACGAGGATCTAGCAACAGCAAAGAACACAGAAAACACCCTATTCTCCATTATACCCGGCGATTTTAATGCCATAATAGGAGCAAAGTCCCCCACGGACTCCCCCTCTATTGGAAATTTTGAACTTGAAACACGAAACAAAAGAGGACAAACGATGATAAACTTCCTCAACAAAGAACGTGTCTACTGCATGAACCACCTTTTACAAGAAAAAAACACAAAGAAAGTGGACCTGGAGAAGCCCCGACGGCAGGATCAAAAACGAAATAGATTATACCCTCACATCGAACAACCGAATGTGCTTAGATGTATCGGTCATAAATCACTTCAATACAGGCAGTGACCTAGGCTGATCAGGGCGAAAATACATATAAATACTCAACTGGAGAGAAAACGTCTAATAGAAAGGAAGAGCCGTCCCGCCATAAGTGAGCTAAGAGAAAAAAAAGAGGAATACCTACAACCGATATATCGACAAGAAGTTACAACCAATAGAAGCATTGCGAGAAATGGAATTACACGAGCTCTCAACCAAAATTACTAACAGCGTTCGTACAGCAGTAAAGAAAGTGAGTGCTCTTCAAAAACAGGAGAATCCAAAATTCAGCCCTGAAACAAAAAACCTTATAGATGAACGAAGAAACGCTGACAAAAACTCACCCACATGCAATGATCTCAACAAAAAAGTGAAAACGGCTATTAGAAGGGATCAGAGAACACGAAACACAAGATTGATCGAGGATACCATCAGAACAAACACGAACATGAGAGTGCTTCGTTCTATGCGATCTAGGATCTAGGGGCAAGCTGATCATTCACCAAATGAAAAATGACCAGGGAGTAATTGTCAGTGAAAGGGATAGGATCGCTGAAACTGTTGAGAACTTTTATCGAAAGCTCTACAAACAATCAGTGGCAGCCCCGCAAGACGAAACACGAAAATCAATCTTGAACGTGGGATCAGAAGAATTAAGACCCATAGATAATAACGAGCTAGAGGCAGCTTTAAAACAGCTCAAAAATTGCAAGGCTCCAGGAGAAGACCAGATCACGAACGAGATGATAAAAATTGGAGGGGAGACACTTAAAGAAGCCCTCTTAATTCTACTAAATAAATGCCTCGATGAAGAAAGGATTCCAGATTCCCGGAAAAATGCAGAGATCATTCTCCTCTTCAAAAAAGGTGACAATACGAACATGGAAAATTACAGACTCATCAGCCTGCTGTCTATCACAAGCTGTTAACAAAAATCATAACAAATCGCCTGAGCCAGAAGTTCGACTTTTATCAGCCAGTTGAATAGGCAGAATTCAGAAAGGGTTTCAGCACAACCGACTATATTCAAACAGTACGCACAGTGATAGAGAAATGTACGGAGTACAACGTTCCGCTTCACATGGCCTTTGTAGACTACCAGAAAGCGTTCGACTCGATCGAGACCTGGGCAGTGATGAGAGCGATGAACAATGCCCGTATTGACTCCAGATATGCAAACCTGATCCGCTACATTTACGAGAACGCATCCCTGCATGTAAAAATTGATGAAGACTGGATAACTGGAAAGGTTTTCGTGGGGCGGGGGTCAGGCAGGGGGATACAATTTCAAGGTGAAATTGTTCTCCTTGGTTTTGGAGGACGTGTTCAAGTGTCTATCCTGGAAGCATAAAGGCGTCAACATAGACGGAAAGCGTCTCAACCACCTCCGTTTTGCAATGATTTTGTCTTGTTCAGCAACGAGCCAAACGAATTAGCAACAATGATCCAAGAACTCAAGGACGCATCCCAAGCTGTTGGTCTCAAAATGACCCTTCAAAAGATCTAAATCATGAGTCCAGATGACATTATAGTCACCATTGAGAACCACACTCTGGAGGTAGTCAATCAGTATAACTATCTGAGACATAACATCCAACTTGGGAGAGAAAATCAAACAGCAGAGATCACCCGACGAATCGGCCTCGCCTGGATGGCATTCGGGAACCTCAGCTACATCCTTCGTCAACTGACCATTCCTACAAATCTAAAAACAAAAGTCTATGGTACATGCGTCCTACCAGTGGCAATGTATGGACTCGACACAATGACACTCACAGCAAACTGTGCAAACCGCCTACGGGTCTGATAAATGGCGATGGAGAGAGCAATACTAGGAGTAAGCCTGAGAGATAGGATACGTAACGAAGACATCAGGAGAAGAATAGGAGTTTGCGACATCATTGAAAAAGTAGCGAGGTTGAAGTGGAGTTGGGCAGGCCACGTAGCCAGAAACAACTCGAAATGGACGAAAACCCTGATGCAATGGAGACCAAGAGAGTCAAAGAGAAGTGTCGGATGCCCATAGGCGAGATGGAGAGACGACATCCAACGACATGTGGGAGACAATTGGATTCAGACCGCTCAGCAAAGATCGACATGGACATTATTGGAAGAGGCCTATGTTCAGGAGTGGACATCAAATAACTGAGGAAGAAGAAGAAGAAGAAGAAGTGCTAATTCAAGTAAATATCAGCACGCACATCAGTGCACTGGTAGAAAGGGAACATCTTTTTAAATTGTTTTTATGTACAGGGTGTTGCTAAATGACGAGCTAATATTTCAGAGTGTGAATCTTCAGGTTATTTTATGAAGTTCATATGATTTTTTTTAATCGTCATTTTTTAATATCTTCGAAAGTACTTTCAATTTTGGTACGTCTTAATAGGACTTAATACCATATATTATGGTAAGTAAAGATATTCTATCGCTCTACCAGTGGCGTCCCTGCAGACATCCCTGATTTTTTTACAAAAAAGTGCTACGCCACGGACATATTTTTACGTGGATATTTTTTCCAATTAGACTGATCAATTCTACATAAAAGCGGTCTCTTGTATTTTTCTCGTAGGACGCACCGTTCTTGACTAAAACAATTATATTGAAATTGATTAATTTAGCAGTACTGACGCATAATTTTTGACCATAATATATTTTTCAATGATGCTAATTCAAGTAAATATCAGCGCGGACGTCACTGTACTGGTAGAAAAAGAACATTTTGACACATCTTCTCACTATCGCAGCGGCTTGTTTTAAATAATTAACCCTAAGCACCAGCAAGAACATTAACAAGAGACTATAAGGTCCACTCTCAGTCGGCACTTTTGATGTAGCGCTTACGAAGGTGAGACGCCAGACTTTAACCAGACGGGGTGAAACGTGGCACGAGGCCTGAGCGGTTAACCAGCATTCGATCAGGTTCCGCGACGGGGCAAGAAGGGAAATACTGGGGGTGGTGCATAGAGTGAACCTTCTAGTCTATTGTTAATGTTCGGTGCCATAAGTAAAGCCCTCCAGATATATGTTTAATAGTGTTCATTTAAAGATCCTTATATAAAAGAGAGGCGCGACAGCTTTGGTTGGTTTAGGTTGTTTAGGTTAACAAAAGTTGGAACAATTTATCTTTTAAAATTTAGTGTTGTTTTTATTCAACATACACTTACTTGGTTTTTGTAATCTGCGTTCAATTCATACATTCTATCTTCAAACATTTGAACCAGCATATCAATATGTTCCGAATGTGTTTTTAGGTTTAAAAAGTATTGCTGATTCGCCTTGTCCAGCTCATCCAAGAGGAGAGATATCGTAAAATCCTTAGAATCGACCACCCTTTCGAAATTATGCCAGGCGAACTCTAAATCCTTGTGCATTTCAGGTATGGTTATGTCGATCAGCATTTTCCTCCAATTTTTTTCTTGTCTCTTTAATGTCACAGCACCATACTTTAGTTCCCTTTCTAGTAGATCCCTTTTCCTCTGTTTTTTTGTTTCGATTTTTTTTAGCTTTTTTTCCGCTTTCTTCGCGGCGCGGAGTTCCTTCTTTTCTTCGGGCGTTAAATTCAATTTGGGCGGCATTCTAAACTTTGTAAAATATATAATTATAAGTAAACTATTTGATTGATAGCAAATGATAGATGTTGATTGACGTCAATCGTCTAAGGGCATATTTACATTCACTTCAGAGTCCGAGTCGATATTTAGAATCTGTAGCTAATCTTTTGGAGCAAACTAGTTTTAAGATCAAATTTAAATGATCTACCATGTCCATCTTCTTACTTCTTCAAGATTACAAATAACTTATTTATTTAAAAATGTGAACTTACACCAACCCTTTCAGGGCAAATAATCCTATTTCAAATCAATTTGAGGTTATCGTTACGCCCTTAAACTAATAAGAAGATTCTCTTGTAAGGTATTTCACTGATATTACAAGAGGAATAAATCAACGCAACATAAGATACCACTTGTTAAACAATGCCTTATAACCTTAATATAGCCCAAATCTTATTGTGTAGGTATAGCCAGTAAATATGCAGGTATAAATGAAATTATCATTAATCAAACTTAACATAAATTAATCCCGTGCCAGCGACAAAATCAGTACTGTTATGATTATTATTGATTATTAATTATTATTCTGTTGCTTTCGGTCGTGCAGGTAACACGTGCTTTAAATTCGCTCCGGCAAATCTAAAACGTGGTTAAAGTGTTTAAGTGAAATTACGCTAATGACGACACGCAGTGCAGTGTTTCTTAATACTGTACCTGCAAACAAAAATCGTTTGGCTGTTAGTATCGCTAACATATAAAAATCGTTTGGCGTTAGCCTTCAAGATCAGTGGCGAGTAAGTCGTACCTTCGGGTGCATGTACCTCGTCACTTAAGAAGAGAAGCAACAACAACTGCAACCACGACGAAGATTAAGGAGGATACAGGCAGGGAGGCCTGCCCTGCGAATCCGCCGGCCAATTACCCGGCGTTGAAAGCATCAGCTGCGACCAGAGATCGAGACCCAGGAAAAGTACCAGTACCAGCCGTTAAGAGATTAAGGGTAAGACCAAACACTCAAACACAACTACACAAAACACATTCCATATAGAGATAGACTCGATTATGGCTAAAAAGCAGCTCGAGGCCGAAAACCTTGAGCTGCGTAAAACCATTCACAAATTAAAATCGGATCTCTCGAGGCAAGCTCAAGAGCTTACTAAAAATAATAAATTTATTAACGAGTAAAGAGCTCAAATTCAAAATTTAATTAAACAAGTCAGCGATCAAAATCAATTGATCGCTGACTTAACCAGTCAGACAAAATCTTTCAAGATAAAATGTTGGGCCATCTCAATATTGAACAAACACAACACAAGTCACAATTAACAGCACAAACTCAAACAATAACACAGAAACAAGCACTACACAATCTGCCGTGCATCCCCCCCCCTGTAATTGCAAGGCAAGAGGAAGAAGAGATGGAAGTCTCTTCTGACTCCGAAAAGCCAAATAAACAGCCATCATCTTCAGAGGAGTTTCCGCCCCTGAAAAAATCCAAGAGGGACCCAGGCCCTCAAAGCAATTATCCAACCACCACCAATAAAACTCAAGCCTCCTCAATGAGGAAACATGCCGAGGCCGCCCCTCCGGCCCAAATTCCAGCCGAGAAATCGGCAGACAAGGCCAATCCCACCCCAACCCCAACTCCAGTCCCAAAGAAAATTGAAGTGGTGCCGATTATTATCAGGTGCCCGGAACATTGGGTCAAGATTTATCAAGACCTCACATATCTTAAACATAACTTTTCAAACATTAAAAAATCAAAACTGGGCATTCAGATAACTCCGAACACACCCAATAACCACAGAGGTATAACCCGAGTACATCCACCACCGAGTAGCGACAAAAACCGTCGGAACCTTTGATGTTTGGGGGTCAAATTTTCTTTCTCTCTCATTTGACGCGTTTGACGGATAAACAACCTATTTCACTGGTTAAATTGTGAAGAACTCGTTTACACTGTCGATAATTTGAAGTAGACTTAATGAAATAAGGATATTTGGGGTTGAATTAATATGAATATCATTGAAAAACTTTATTAAAAGAAAATGTTTTGTTTGCTTTATTTTATCACACACAAAAGAAACATTTTTAATTTATAGTCTAGAAATTTCAAATTTGGTGAAACAAATTACCAGAAATAGTAGATATTGCAATATAAATGATTTTTGAAGTGAATACTTCTTTGGTTCCATGAAAGTGATTTTTCAAGGTCGCGTCACGACATGGTTTTCAAATATTCGTCCTGCGTTACGAAAAAAAATGGTATCGGGTATAATTCAATTTGTGTTATAATATAAAGAGTGTGGCAAACGTATCGGAACCGACTCAAATGATGAAAATAATTTGCGAATAAGTGAAACTAACCGAAAGTTGATTGGACGACTAACCCAAACTAACCAATTCTATTAAAATTGATTATAACGTATCGGAACCGAAATATGTAAAATAAGTTGAGACTAAGTGAAACTAACTGAAAGTTGAATAAACGACTAACCCAAACTAACCAAACCTATTAAAATTGATTATTACGTATCGGAACCAGTTCAAATAAGTAAAATAAATTGAGACTTAGTGAAACTAATATAACCGAAAGTTGATTGGACGACCAATCCAAAATATTAATATAAGTAAAAGTAATATTAAATCTTAAAGAAAAAAAATTGGATTTATCGGGTTTTGCATGTATGGAATGAATTTTTTCTAATTTTTATGGGAATTTAGTGGCTTTTTAAAAATCGATAGAGTATGTCGAAATTAGTGGAAATCCATGCCCAACTCGAAAAACACAAAAAGTGGATTTATCGGTTATTACATGTCAGCTCCTCATTTAATAAAATGGTGTTCCGAAAATGTCTAATTAATGGAAAATTTTATTTTTCTTTGTAGTTTTGAATATCGGAAATCTTATGGAGATAAAAATTAGATAATAATTCTATTTGTCTAGTAATTTGCTCTTTAAACATGTATAATTTTTTTCGCGGAAATTCTTTATATGGAAAATATTATAGAAATTATTTAAATTGACATAGTAGATCCGTGTGTTTTGTTAGTTTGGGTTAATTTTGGTTCTGTATTAGGTAGGGTTGTCAAGGGCGTAGCGCGCTTGTCTTATTGCTAGTTTTGCGCGCTTGTCCCTTCGCTCTGGTTAATTGGGGTTAGTTTTGCTTAGTCTGGGTTAGTTTTGGTTAGTCTGGGTTAATCTTGATTAGTTTGGGCTAGTTTTAATTAGTGTTGGTTAGTTTTGATTAATTTGGATTAGCTGTAGTTGGTTTAGGTTAGTTTAGGGTAGTGAAGAGACAAGCGCACGTAACGCGCTTGTCTCTTTACTCTGGATAATTAGGGTTAATTTTGCCTAGTCTTGGTTAGTTTGGGTTAATCTTGACTAGTCTGAGTTGGTTTTGGTTAGTTTGGGTGAGTGTTGGTTTCTATTGATTAGTTTGGAAGAACTGTGGTTTGGGTTAGTTTTGGTTAGTTGGGAATAGTGAAGAGTCTTTTTACTCTGGTTAATTTGGGTTAGAGAGGTAGAGAGGCACTCTTAGCCAAGAATTTTTTTCAAATGCAATTTCCTTCTTCTAAACTTTGAATTTTTTTTTGAAAATGACAATGATGTATTTGCTGCGAAAAATTTTGATTGTCCTGCGTTGAGAGAGATACTCTAATACCAAAAAATAAATTTATTCTTTTCTTAACGGATTTCCGCTAAACGAAACTTGACCCATGATCGCAACAAGTACATCAACCGCCTGACTATAAATGAAACATCCTTTGCTCCGTCATATGACGGATAAACAATCTATTTCGCGCAGGCGCCATGAAAATTGAAACCCGTAATGTCGCTACTCGGTGGTGGATGGTGGATGTACTCGGGTATAACCAACTACCTCAAAAATAAAAAATATCCCTTTCACTCATACTTCATTCCGGAAGATAGACTGCTTACCGTCATAATTGAAGGCCTTGACAACAGAATGTCCATAACCACAATTAATAATGACATAGAAGACAAGGGCTACTCCCCCAAGGAGATCTATTGGCTCAAAACCAGTAAGAGGCGCCGATATGGTCAAAGTACTCCTGCCACAAACCGACATCAAAATCCTCGACGAGCCCCGAATTAATTACATGCCAGTGATTATAGAGCTTCAGAGAGGACGTACAAATAAAATTCATAGTCAGTGTCACAAATGTCAGCAATTTGGACACACAATTTCAAATTGCATTGCCAAGCCTGTATCCCATAGGTGTGCAGGCAATCACTTTTATAAAAAGTGTACGAAAATACTTGAAACCCCGGCCAAGTGCTGCAATTGCGGGGGGGGGGGGATCACCCGGCAAACTATTCACACTGCACCAAAAACTCAAATTACAAAAAACCAATACTTCAAACCAGACCAGTAAACAACAACACCTCATACGCACAAATCACACAACCACAACAAGTAACTAAACCAATCAATACAGAACCAACAAACACAAACAGAAACACAAACAACAACAAAAAAACGAGTGCAATGCAGCAACCTAACGGTTTGCTAACGCTACTAACTATGTCCGAACAGGACATAGTAGCAAAACTTAACACAATAATTATCAAAAATTTTCAAAACAAAAATTTTTCAAAAATTCTTTCAAACATTTTTCCAAAAAGTTTTCAAAAATTTCAAATCTCAAAACTTTCACAAGAATGATTTCAATAAGAGCTAGGGACGAGAGCATCGCTGATGCCCTATGCCGGGTTCCCGCCTAAAAACGGGGGTGAACAGGACTCAAAGGACTGCATGGGGGGTAGCTCGCTGTATGGGCTCCATGCGTAGAAGTAGGGTCACGGGGCAACTCCCCGCGTATCGTGTGCAGTCCTTCCTGGGGTGGTTGATATGGACTTGTAGAAAAATCTGCAAAATCCAATTCAATCAGCTTCGCCTAGGTGTCTACAGCAATTCTCTCGTCTGCTCAAACGCAGAAACCAAAATCTTGATTCTTCACTAACGGCTTCAAAGCGTTCCTTCCTCACTACGTTTCTTCAAACACCAGAACATACATCAAGACACCACACAAATCCAAGGACATCACGCCAACAAATTACCAGAACAGAGCAAGAGTACAGGCCGTACTAGCTCGATGCGAAAACACCATAGCGACAAAATCAGTAGGCCAGTAAACAGCCACTCAATAACACCAAACCAATAAAATAACTTGTGAGGTAAATATGGACAAATATCTATAGGTAAACGAATTAAGTTCAAGTCGATTCTGACCAAGGTTGGTAGAGGAGAGGTGGCCCGAAGAAAAAGGGTTTTTGTCAGAATAAAGTATTTAATCAAGATCAAAAATCCAAAGCATCCACCCTTAAACGTAGTAGAGGTGATGATGATTTGGATAGAAGAAAACAAAAAAAATATATATATTAAAATTTTCAAGGTAGTTTAAAAAATATATATACAGGATGGTCCGATTTATAAGCGGGAAACTTTAGCAGCGTATCTAGCACTTAAAGTTCATATAAACTTATGTCCGCAAATGCATAATTTTCAAGTAACGTTAAAGTTTTTTTGAAAAATTTCTTTTTTATAATTTTTTTAAATATCCTTTTGATGGTATTAATGAAAATTGGTGCTGTTATTTGTAGGGATAAGGGGCTTATTTAGCCCCGACTAAATTTCGAGGGCCATCTTAACCAATATTGTTGTAGAAAATACTACATTGATTTTTTTTGAATTAAGAACTAAAAACATTTTTTTTTGTCGCTTAACTTTTTTTCGTATCTTGCTTCGTTTTTGAGAAAAAAAGAACCATTTTGCATGGCCTTGGATAACGTAGAAAATAAAAACTACCTAACTGGCAAACACTGGGATGTACCTGTTCCTTTTTTGTAATAGTTTATTTTAATTATAAAAATTGTCATAAAACTTGTTGCAAGCGATTAAAACAAATATTTTTTTTTCTATGGATCATCCAGTAAAATGGCTTCTATTTTTTTTATCGAAAACAAAGCAAGAAACGAACCCGAAAAAAATATAAAAATACAAAAAAGTCAGTGGCACACATTTTATTTAAATATTGGCTAAGGTGTCCCCGGACGTAATAATTTTCAATTGGGTCTAAATTAGCCCCTTATTACCACAAATAACACTACCAATTTTCACTAAAATCATCTAAAGAATATTTGGGATATTTATATAGAAAAGTTAAAAAGAAAAACAACACCCTGTATTGTGCCACGCTTTTTCTTTCTTCTAATTGGCGCGAAACCTTCACCTCGGCTTAGGTGAATAATATCAAATAAAAAAAAATAAAATTGAAATGGAGTGAATTTGCAAGTATAGATGCGTAAGCTAGAACGAGTCGCCTTCAAAGCGTGCAAATAGGCCCTAGCTCTAATGCCGAAGAGTAAGGGTGGGTTTTTATTTATAAGGCGCCACGGGTTTGTAGACGGCACAAGCAAGAAATACCCCAAAGCTGAAATATGGTACTCCTTTTAGCCTAAGCTTCGCAACTACCAAAAGAAAATTATTTAAATAAATTCGAAATTAAGTTGATTTGAATGCCCGAATTTAATCAGTACAAACAAATGAAAAATAAAATAAATAACCAAGAATTAATTTAATAATGAAAGGCAAGTAAGTAAGCAAGTATTAAAAATTGAAAAGTGAGACACAAAAAAAAACTAAGTATTAATGATATAGTCAATAATAAACTGTAGTAGATATAGCAAGTCAATGGAGTCAAAACATTTCAAATATATAGAGCGCAAATAAATTTAATCAACTGTACTTACGGTCTTTATTTTCTTATCTCTTCCTTTCCGCAGCTCAGGTAGGTCAGAATCAGTTTATTTGCGTAATAAAATTTACATTTTTCCACACGTCAATATTTGGACTTGATCATTAAGTGGATCAAGTTAGTATCCATTCTAAATACAATCTATTAATTCTAAATACACATCAATATTAAAATAAAATAAAGTAACTTAATATAAAAGTACGTTTGTATCAATTTTAAAAGTTCAAAAGGAATACATAAGGAATTATTAAAATAATAACTTTACAGTTTCAAACTTCACACACGCCTTAAAAAGAGAAAAAATCCAACCTAACCTTCTATAGGAAACCTTCTGATCTCACTGGATAGTCATGTAAATCGTTTGTCTTACTATACTTGTCATAGTTCTGATAAGCATAAATCAAACATTCATAGATATATTTGGATGGTATTGTCATTATTTTCAGTTCTATAAATTTATGCCTTACATCTTCTCTGTATCCCAACCCCCCTATCACGCGAACCGCACGCCTTTGGAGTCTGAACACTTTTTCAGAATGGCATGAATGCCCCCAGGCCAGAATCGCATAACAAGAAACAGACTGGAACATTCCGTGGAAAGCCTGCCGACAAGTTTCAAGCGGTACAATAGATTTTAGATTTCTTAAGAGAAACATGCTCCTGGCCAGTCTATTTGCTACATTATCTAAATGTGTTTCAAAAGTTAACACGTGGTCTAACCATATTCCTAAAAATTTTACGTCATCTTGATGATTCTCATTTATTCTTCTAAGTGTAAAGGTAGCTTTTAAGGATTTATTATCATTTAAATTAAGTTTGTTTACAGTAAACCAGTCTTGTAAGCTTTTTATATTTTCATCAATTAAATTCTTTACATTTAAGTAATCAGTGTCTTTGCATAAAATAGTTGTGTCATCTGCATAGAGAATTAGATCTGCATTTGGAACTGCTTTCTTTATATCGTTAACATATACGAGGAAAAGCAGGGGGGCCAGGGGGTACCCTGAAGCACCCCATGCCTTAGACTCCTAGGGCTGGACAATTCCCCGTTTCTATAGGTCTGCTGACATCTATCAGTCAAGTAACTTTCAATCAAGCTAATGCTAGAGTCTCCCACATTATAGTGTGCAAGTTTCTGTAAAAGTATTTCAAGGGAAACACAATCGAAGGCTTTTGACAGGTCACAGAACATTCCCTCCATGTACTGGCCATTCTCATAAGCCTCTGATATGCGTTTCATCAAGTCAATAATTGCCAGGATGCCAGGGTTGTGGATTTTCCCGACCTAAATCCAAATTGATTAGATATAAAGAGGTGATTACTCTTAAAGTAATTATACAGTTGATCCCGAAGAACAGGTAGTTAGGTAATCGAATAATTAAATAACACAGGTAAATTCAGTAAACAGAAAGTTGGTTTTTTATTTAATAACTCCCGTAAGGAAAAAAATAGAACAATAAGGTGGTGATTTTTTCCAGTTAAATGAACTAAATTGGGTTCAGTACCCTATTTGCTTACGCTAAATAGTACGACGAGTATTGACTACTCTTCTAAAAGTCAGAAATTTTACTCAGTTACTTGATGGATAAAGGAAAATAAAAAAACAATTATTAATCAAATTATTTCGCTCAAATAAAAGCCGTTATGATTATTTGATAGATAGAAAAAAAACTCAAATAGTAATTAAGTTACTTTGCTCACTCGAATCGAACGTGATTACCTTGTGGTGGCTAACGAGGTTCAAAGAGAAATATTATGCAATATAACCGGCGTTAGAAACAAAACGAACTAATCAAAAATATAAATTTACGTTCTTACCTTTGAAAATCACTAAGTTCAAGTGACATAAATAAAAGACCCTCATTCAAGTGTTTATTAAGGCGCGCAAACCATGGTCTGTCGTCACAACGCCACTCTACAAACTAATTATATCTTTATAACTAAAACTAGGTACGCCAATAATAAATTGGGCAGTTGATTAAAATTAAATCAGAAGAGCGCTGTCTTCGTTAATCAATTATTAACCAGACTCTATCTGGCCATAAAGGCACTCTTCTTAGAGGCTAGAAAACTAGATCAGGAACAAGACATAACAGCGCTAAATCTACTGAAAGAAGGCGAGTGCTCCCTAATAAAGGAACCTAAATAAATCGATACTCAAGAAAAATGTCACGTAGCTCGTCGCGGATTTCATGAAATTATACCCGAATTTTTCTAATAAACTTTGAGCTTGTCTCGGTTAGTTAAAAATGTTAAAATTATCGACTGACAAGAATAAAGCAAACTGAATCTTTAATTTTCGAGAATCAAATAAGTTAAATTTCAGATTCCGACCTATTCAGCGAAGAAATCAATATCTTCACACGCACACCGCTCGTCGAGTGCCATAAGATCTCCCTTTAGTGTGTGTGCAACTACCATATAAAAACATATAAATTCATTAATTTAATGATATACAACGATAAGCTATACAGGGTGCTACAAATGCAAGCAAAGTTGTGTAATTTGATGCTCAACAAGATGCCCTTTTGAAATTTGAAAAATTCCGAATACTTCCGGAGATATCCGAAAAAAGCCGAAATTTTCGAAAATTGTTTTTATTTTTTTCTGACGTTATTTGAAGAAATGCTTTAAAATAAATAACGCTTTTTCATTGCTACTCTTTCTCCTCTACAAGATGATATTGTCAAATTTTAAATCCGACGTTTCGTAATCTAGCAACCATCATCAACTATTTTGTTTTGCTTTTTCTTGCCTTTTAGCCTCCTTAAGCCAATGGCGCATCGCAAACATAAAAAAATTATTTTAAAATATTTTTTCAAATAACGTCAGAAAGAAATGAAAACAATTTTAGAAAATATCGTTTTTTTTTTCGGATATCTCCGGAAGTATTCAGAATTTTTCAAATTTCAAAACGGCGCGACATCTTGTTGGCCATCAAATTGCACAACTTTGCCTTAAAACCGACCTCTTATTTCTTACGGTTGTCGAGATCCCCATACATGCACTCCAATTTGTGGCACTCTGTATACGGTAATTAAGGCAAATGATTGACAGTCATGATTATATATTCATTAATTAAAATTATACATAACGGTAATTTAGGCAAACTACCTACAGCTGCCTAGCTACAAATCCATTAATCAAGAGGATATATATAACGGTAAGAAAGACACGGTAATTTAGGCACTTAAATAAAGTAACATCGAGTTTACTTGATTCTGGTCGAGTTGTAGACACTGGCGTTTCCTGCGTAGTACGTCTCCACCATGTAATTGCGTTACCCCGACAAAAAATGGCTAGGTACGGCTAACTGACAACCAGATTAGCTAAGTCAGCGTGAAATTCTATCTCACAGAAGGAATTCTACCCCATAGAAGAAATTCTGTCCCATAGAAGGACTCTAAGTAAATGATAAATAATTTTAGCCATCTTAAATAGCGACACTCGTGTCGAGCGTACCTTAAAAAAAGGGGTCACCACACTAGTTCATCACAAAACGGTTATAGACGATATGGCTGATAATTTTAGAAAATACACATTTTACTTAATTTGCTTGATACTGCAACGACACAATCAGGCGGTCGTTAGACCTGAGGGTAAAAAATAGCAACGATAAATTCTGATACGGAAAACGGTCTGCTCGCCTTGAGTGTTCAGGCGAGAAGGACTATCAATTTTCTCCAAAAAAGAATATATACCACCTCTGTCAAGTGACGCTCCAAACGGATATACCTGTCGAGCAGGTTAGTGCTCCGGAAGTAAGGTCGCGAGAAGTAAGGTAGCGAGAATATCGATAACACAATCGACCGAGATACAAGGTATCAATTTATAGAGTCGTTCTTTTACTATTGGTCAATGAAAAGCGCACTTTTTATCTTATTAACTTTTTGATGCAGATCGAAAAAGCGACACGACGCTGTAGTATGTTTTGAAATGTTCGACAACACACAACCTCAATTATTCCGCGTAGAGTAAGTGCAAAGACCATTTATTTGTATATAAAGTGAAAGCAATAATTTCATATACCTTTGCAAAACAATTCGGGCAATTTCTACTTATTATACAGGCATCATCTCATTATTATTACGGGCAGAATAGGGACGTAAGATTATCTAGAAGGATAAAGAGAACATTTTCGGTCAAGTATAGTACTTACAAGTTGCGAAGGTTTAGTTTTAATCATTTTCAACCTCTGCTGCTGGTACTACACTAATTGTGCTCCGTTAAGTACAGGGTGGATGCATGTATAATAGGTTGAAACTACCTTATTTCAAATTTTTGCATCTGCTATGTGCGGTATAATTGAGGTTGTGTGCTGTCAAACATTTCTGAATCGACTATAAAAGATATTTGTATATAAGTCCGACGTACATAAATCAGATAAACCCACTTATACAGCTAGTAGTACACAAATGTACTTTATATATGACCAAATTGGACCTGACCATCGTTCGCGCGCGTATTTTAGCAAGTGGTTAATCTTTCCTTTAATGGCATTATTACTACGTCTTTGTGAGCGTGTATTCTTAAAGACTATATGATAATGTTGTCAGCTGATTTAGTCTGGATTCGGGCGGCCATTCGTTAAGTGTTTTGTTTTTTTATGGGCCTAATTTTTCGGATATGGCATGATTTGTCGATTTAAGTTTGTGCTTAGGTGCCGCATATACGTAGTGTAATTTTTCTACAACGTGTTAACAATGCGTAATTAACCGCGTTTTCATAAAAATTATTGGGTAATTTTGCACTTAGATTAGCCATCGGCGATTTTTACGATTTTATGCATACCTACTCGTGTGAGTGCTGAATCATGCATTTAATTCGCTTTCTTCTACAACGTTTTTTTGTTGTGAGTTATTCCTCAATATAATATATGATACGCTTGTACATCAAATGCCTCCAGCAGCACTGTTGAGAGTATTGTAGCGGCATGTGCCATTATGAGAGGAGACTGTGAAAGTACAATTTATAGAAAGGATACAAGCTAAGACCCTCCCAAACTGCCATTTATGTAGTCGTATGGACAAATAAGTCCACACACACTTATAAACTAAGAAAGTCTACACATCCATCGCCTTGAGATAGGATTCTAAGTGGACCATGGTAAATACCAACATGGGTAAAAAGCATTCTAATGTCTGTATCTGGATTCGCCAAGGGGGATTTCATTATGGTAATTTAGTGTGTGGTAATTACCGGCAATTACTGTAATAAGTGGTAATTTTTTGGAATTTAAGGAAATTTTGGGGTATTAAATCCTAGTTTTGTAATATTAAAATTATGCTATGCCTTCGAATTTGCATTGTTTTAGAGGAAGCAACAGAGCTTTAACTAAGCTCTAGCTAAACTGTATTTCTTGGCTCCTTTTAGTATCAGTTAAATGAAAAAGAGCATTCATTTTCCTAGGAGTATTTCTATTGCCTGAGAAGTGGCAACCTTGCAATAATTTAACATCAATAACATCATTAACAAACCGTTTTAGGCTGTAGCGGTCAGCCGTTTTTCCTGCTGATTTTAAAGTTTTTAAGGCCTCATTTATACTTACTACCAAAAATATGTATTTTGACGGCGTATTGGAGTCGACGTAATTAAAAAAAAACCATTTCACAATTTTTTTTCAAAAAAACGTCCTCTAAATTATTATGAAATTTTTGGAAAAAATGCATTAAAGTCGTTGACACCCCTCCTAATTCCAAGGTTAAATGATGAAGAAATTTTGAAAAAGGAGACATTTTTTAAAAGAAATTTATTTATCACCCTGTATATGTTTTTGAAAACTTTACTTTTATGATGGTAACATGTAAATGGATCTGAAATTGCATAATCGGCTGTAATTCGAAAACCGTAAGAGTTAGAACCAAACGATAAATAGAAAAAAAGATAGGTTTCTTGGGGTACTATAACGTCCCGTATTCCGTTCGATCGTACCATGTTTCGTTTTTTTTTTAAATTGACCAAACGTGATTTGTTATATTTTTTCATTTTTCTCGGTAACGGAAAGAGATATCTTAAATTGGTTTACCCCAGTATCTGCGGCCTCTCATGGCCGATCGAAATGCTTCCATGATATTTTTCGCCAGGACATCAAATAAGGCGGGTATTCGAGAAAATATCATTCTCATCTCAAAACTGAGTATTTTTCTTCAGATTTAGTTACGAAATAGGGAATTTCGTAGGTGGATGATCTTTTTCATTTCGAATACTTTAGAAGGGGGAAGGGGGTTTTTAGGTGTGCAGAGTTTGACTTTTGCATCGACAAGGTTGTACAATTTTTCTATAGCGACATATTTGGAAAAAGGAGAATTTTTTTAAATATAATTTTTTATCACCCTGTGAAAATTGTATTTTTATGATGGGAACATGTAAATGGATCCATTAACAATTTCCGAAATAAAAACGAAAACATTTTTTTTAAAAAAGATTTCGAAAAATTTAAACTTCTTAGGTGGATGATCTTTTTCGTTCCGAATACTTTAGAAGGGGGTTTTTAGGTGTGCCGAGTTCGATTTTTGCATCGAGAAGGTCGTACGTTTATTATATACCTACGTAACAACATGCTACTTAGTTTTAAATCAAGTGCATAATGTGAAACTTACTTTAATTTGTGGTATTTAGTGGGAATTTCAGTGCTAATTTGAGTGGTAATTAGTGGAAATTAGTGGTAATTTGAGTGGCAATTTCTGAGGTAATTAGGGATAGCAGAGGGTGCATGAGTGGTCATTTGGATGTAATTACTGGTAATTTGTGGTAGTTTCTATCAAAATTGGTACTTTAGTGTACACAAATTCACTACTGAAATCCCCCTCGGGATTCGCAGAAAAAGTGTCAAAACTTAAGTGGGAATATCTTGGATATGTAGTCCGCGCTAAAGAGAAGCGGAACAGACCGCTGCTCTTATGGCTTCCCTATAGTTACAGACAAAATCAAAAATATGTTATAATTATAACAGTAAGTACTTACCAAGCCAGACAAATTCTGCTGAAATTTTCTTCAATATGAATTTGCTGTAATTCGTAGGCTAGAAATGTTTAGAGGCAAAAGAGTATAACCAAAGTAATGTCGTGGGTGGCGTAAACAGAGTTGCCCCGGAGGACCCCTGTTGGAGGCAGAAAATTTTTGGGGTGCCACGCCCAATTTTCACCCAAAAGTCGTTAAAATCGAGATCCAATATTAATATAAATCAAAAATATAATAATATTAAGGCACGTAAACAATAGAATAAATATTTTAAATAAAAGTAAAATAACATTTTCAAACAACTAACCAGTTTATCAGCGGTTGATTTTTTAAACAAATTTGACTTTTTATGATGAAAGAAAGAGTATATGGGACAAGAAAAAAAGTATATAGTATTTGATGTTCAAAAAGCGTATAACACTCATAAAAATAGTATATGTGGATAGCCTACTAATTCGCATTCCATCTTTGAGATAACACTCAGTGAGTGTGCTGCACTGTGTTTGTACTTTTGAAATATTTTATACATTTTTGAACATTTTGGTAACTATTATTAAAAGGTTTTAGCTGTTACAGATTTTTCATATTTTTACATTATTTTGATAAAATTAAATTATAGAGGGTGTTTCTAAATGAGTGAATAAATTATTAGAAGGTAATTCCTTGAATGATTTCGAAAAAAAAGTTCATATCAATATAGGTCCCAACCGCTTTATTTTTGAGATTTATGGTAATAAAAAAATTTTAAATATTTTTTTTTCATCATTTTGATTGAATCCAAACTATTTAAATAAAGGTGGTATGCCATTGACTTTATCCTGATATGCAACTTTTATGAGTTAGAATAAATAAAATTGTGTTAAAAGTGTCTTTTGATAATTCCTATTTTAACGTGTCGTATCATTTCAGAAAAAATATTCAAATTTGGCTTTGATGAATTTTAAAACATGTCAAATGTGTTTGTTTAGAATTGCATAAACACTTGTCGTGAGAGGGATCTTATGAAAGTAGATTAAAAATGTTAAAAAAAATATCAGAAAAATTAACTTTCGAGTTACAGGGCATTAAAAAAAATTAGCTTCCGAAGAAGAACCGCAGAAATAAAACCTGGTAGTCATCTTGTAGATAAGAAAAAATTAAAATAATAATGTGAAAATTTAGTGTCATTATCTCTTGAAATAAAGGCAGGAAAAAAACAAAAATAAAACCTTCTTTTGAATCAGCAAATGTATGTGGAAATAACGGCATATTGTATCACGGATATTATTGCGCATACGTCAACAGGAACACTATGATGCTGATTGGTTGTTCAATACTGTCAAATATTAGACATGTGCAGTCCTGGAGTCGTTGCTTCATTATGAGTGTCAATTGGGATGTAAATCAACAATTGATATTGTTCTATTCTATATGTACAGGGTGTCTGGAAAATACGTGTATAACGTTCGATGATAGACGCCTAATGTCAAAATAGGTCGATTTAAGCGAACTTACCTATATCCAAAATTGCTTCATTTAGGCTGCAGAGGGCGTTAAAGATTAAAAAAAAAATTGGTTTTCCCTAAAATTTTCAAAAACGTACAAATAGATTTTAATAGTTTTTGGTATTGAGTCTTAGGCTATGAAATGACGTTTTCTGTTGGCATAGTATTTAACCGGAAGTATTATAAAAGTGACGTCATCTTAAAACGATTCTGATTTTTTATGTCATTGACTTACTGACAAATCAGATATCGTTTTCTAGTAAAACAATGTATTTGGAAGATTTTTCCCCTCTTGCAAAATTTTGCTATGGCAGAAATTTTTTTTTTCAATTACGTGCTAAGGTAATATATTTTATTAATAATAAAAGAACTAAATAAAAATAAAACATTAATTAACCAAATGTGCAAAATGATCGCCATTTTGCTGAATACACTTATTTATACTTCTTAGAAAATTAACTTGAACTTTATCTAATGTCTGGGGATTATTAAGATGATTGTGGTTACGGGAGTCTCTTATAAATTTCAGTTTTAAGAGCACCCTACCAAAAGAAGTCGCACATATTTAGGTCCGAAGAACGTGGTGGCCATCGTAGTGGTGCATCACTGCCTCTTCCAATCCACCTATTGGGGTATTGGTCATGCAGGTATCGTCGAACAGCAAAAGGAAAAATGAGGTGACGCTTCATCGTGCATATACCACAGTCCCTGCCGAATTGGTAGTGTTTTTGCAAAAAAATTAGGTAAATACTTCCATTCAATTTGTCTGACATACACCCCTAAGGTATCGATCGATAATACCTGCCCAAACATTTAGTTTAAGTTGATGTTGGTTGTGGGCAACTTTAATGGCATAAGGACTTTCATCGGCATAAACATGTTCGTTGTGCAGGTTGGTAACTTCTGACCTTGTAAAGCACGCCTCGTCGGTAAATAAGATTTTCTTACTAAAATTTAGATAATGAATTCTTCTGTTCTGAATAAATTGGCAAAATAAGGGCCGTTGGGGGGGAGTCAATGGGCAAAAGTTCTTGAGCTGTTTGGACGTGATACGGGTGCAACAATTGTTATCTTAAAATGTCATTTACGATCATTTTAGGAAGCTCTGACTCACGTTCCAACCGGCGTATGCTGATGCTTGGTTCTTGTTCAACTCTTACCAAAACTTCCCCTTCTTCACCGCATACGACTCCTACCTTCAAATTTTCGCGCAAAGCTAACCGTTTCTTGAAGATGACGTTCAATACTCGCAAATGTTTGGTAATTTGGTTCGCAAGAAAATGGACGTTCGTATAGTTGTCAATATTTTAACGTAATCGTAAAATAATTTAGAAGTTAAATAGTGGTCTAAAGTTCAAACTCTGACGGCAATTTGTCAACAGAAATATTAAATGCCATAGGAACAAAAAAACAAGAAGACACCAGCAAACAATGCTTAGTAATAACCTCTTATTATTATTAATAAAACATCTTGCCCGAGCACGAAATTGAAAATTGTTTTTTTCTGGCATAGTCACTGGCATAAAAGATCAGAAGATATAACTACATATGACGTCACTTTTATAATACTTTCGGTTAATTACAGCCGGTTACTATGCGAACAGAAAACGTAATTTTATAGCCTAGGACCTTAAATTATGAAAATCGATTTGTACGTTTTTGAAAATTTTAGGAAAAACTAATATTTTTTTAAATTTTTGACTCCATCTGCAGGCTAAATGAAGCAATTTTGGATATAGGTAAGTTCGATTAAATCGACCTATTTTGACGTCAGTAGCCTGTCATCGAACGTTGTACACGTGTTTTCCGACCACCCTGTACATAAAAAATATTTTCGAATCGTAATAAAACCACCCTTCAGTATGCATAAAATCGCAAAAATTGACGATGGCGCCGATATTTCAATAATTAAAAGTTTTAGTCCAGATTTTGTTAAAACTTTATCCAGAATGCTGAAAACCATGAAGGACGAATAATTGAACGGTAAATGTTGGATTCTCAAATTTAGCATTTCTTAGCGGAAGTATATAATATTGTGCGATTAAAGGAACTAAAGGAAAAATCCCAAGCCCATTAAATTTAGAACAATGCCTTTAATTCGTAGTAGGTAGTTTATTATTTAAGAATTAGGTATGTGTACTTCAATGTCATTGTGAAGCGTAATTACTGAACATTGACGAATTTTATTAATCTCAAGGACATAATGAGGCAAACTCAAGCTAGAGCTGTCGCGGGAGTAACCAGTGTGGTAAGTGTTTTTAGTGTAGATGTAGGGTAGATATGATCGTTGTTTGAATAAATTCAAACAACGATATGATTTAATATTTTTTAATTTTATCAGCCGTCTAGATCTACATTAAAGTGACGTTATTTCAAAAAGTGGAAAGCGGGACAAGTGCCCACGGCAGATGCCGTCGCAGGCCAATCGTCGAAGGCGAAACATTTTTGGGTGCCACGCCATTTTTTGTGCTTTTCGATATTAATATGTAGTCAAAAATATTGGTATTTTGTTCCGCTAACAAATTCGCTGTCCGCAATATTACATTGTAAAAATAAGAAATAATAATTTAGAAAGGGCACATTTCAAATAGTAGATTTAAGAAAAAAAATGCGGAGAAAGCATTATTTAAGCCAAGAAAAAATATTTAATTCCCATAAAAATCAGCATTTTTAGCAACTCTAAGCATCGAAACTCGATGGTTTCAGGCAAATTTAAGAAATATTAATGCAACGTTTATTTATTTATTTATTTACGAACAAAATCCATTTTTTACAAAAAAAAAAGATATAAATTGATAGAATGTAATGTAACAATAACACTAAAAACCTAATCAACAGCAATAAAAATAATCATATGTCATTTAAATACATCACTAAATTACCCAAAACCAGTAGGAATTAAAGAAATAAAATAAAATAAAACATCAAAATTAAATCAACAACCAAAGAGTAGTCCTCTCAAACTCCTATCAAAAACAAATAAGTACATAAGATCTAAAAGCCTGCCAAGTCTAAGTGTTTTAGAGAATTGTTTGGAGCTACAGAAAAAGTCAAGAGATGTATGATTTGCAAGGGATAAGGATCTAGGAAAAAATGAGTATTTAGCATAGTTTGTTCTATGAAAGGTTACATGGAAAGACTGGCGACTTCGAGTATTAAATTGTGGAATATAGAGATTGATTTGGCTTGTTAAATGGGGGCTGTCAACAACAGAATTAATGATTTTATAAAGAAGATGAACATCTCTCAGTGCTCTTCTAGTTGATAGTGGCATCAAATTCAATCTTTGGTGCAAGCCTTCATAATCTAATTCATTATTAAAGAATATAAAGTTTATGTATTGCAAGAACTTTCTCTGCACTCTCTCAATTCTTGAAATATGAACATCGTAATGGGGATTCCAGACAGAAGAAGCATACTCTAGGTAACTTCTAACCAGACTGCAATAAAGCATTTTAAGAGCATGCATGTTATGAAAATCTGCAGTATTTCTCTTAATGAAACCCAGCATCCGCAAAGCTCTATTAACAATGGATGTGATGTGGTCAGTATAGGAGAGTTCATAATCAAGAGTAATCTCAAGGCCTGAGATGGACTCAGACTGCAAAAGAGTGTTGCCCGAAATGGCATAGTCATAAGATGTTTTATTACGTTTTTTGAAAAATATCATAAGTTTGCACTTGTTTGCATTCAATTCCATGCCATTTAGGGCACACCACTCTACAAATTTATCCAAATCATGTTGAAGGCCCAGACTGTCCTCCAGATTAGATATAACCTTAAATAGTTTTAGATCGTCTGCAAAAAGCAAAAACTGACTCTTTCCAAAGCAGATGCAAACATTATTAAGGAAAATAATAAACAACAAAGGCCCAATGTGAGATCCTTGAGGGTCTCCTGAAGTTAGAGTAATCTCATGTGACAGAAAGTTATTAACCTTTACCAGCTGTGTACGATTGGTTAAATAACTCTGCACCCAATTAAGTAGTGCACCGGAAACACCAAGGGTTCTAAGTTTACTGAGTAGAATATTATGTGGCACTTTCTCGAAAGCTTTGCTAAAGTCTGTATATATAGCATGAACTTCCAAACCCAGCTCCAAGGCCTGAACAATAGTAGAAGAATAGTTTAGTAGATTTAGTTCAGTATTACGGCCTCGACAAAAGCCAAACTGCTCATTGATTATTAAAGGGGAAAATACAGAACTAAAATACTTAGTAACAAGTTTTTCAAATATTTTGGGAATTACTAATAATACTGATAGGTCTGTAATTTCTAACATCGGAATTATCGCCTGATTTATGGATAGGAATAATAAAACTGGTTTTCCAGAAGTCAGGAAAGTAACCCTTATCTAGGGATTTATTAAATATAATTTGAATAGGTAATGCCAGGATAAAAGCACAATTCTTCAAAAATACGGGATGTATACCATCTGGGCCAGGCCCCTTTGAAATATTCAGTGTAGCTAGCTCAGAGTAGAGATCCGATATAGTAATTGAATAATCACAGACATGTAGATTGTTTAGAGAAGGTTCTTCTGGGAAAACAGACTGATTCACAGAGTATACAGAGCTAAAATACCTAGAAAACAGATCAGCCACCCCAGGGCCCATTTCAGACTCATCATCATCCAAATGAAGTGTAGAAGGAATAGAAGATGAACCACGCCTGGAATTGATCAAATTCCAAAACTGATTCGGGCTATCATTCAAAGAATGTTCAATGTTATAGACATATGAATTGTAACAGTATCTAGAAAGTGTCTTAAATTGGGACCTTAAACTTGTAAAAACCTCATAATTAGCTGCTGTATTATTTAATTTGCATTTTTTATGAGCCAATTTTTTTTGAAATGTAAGGTTAATCAGACCCTGACTAAACCATATAGAAAATTTTCTACTAGAAACCTTCTTGATAGGTACCAGTTCATTTATAATACCATAAACAATGTTATAACAAATGTTCACCATGTCTTGCATCTCCCTATCACAGAAAAGAGCCTTCCACTGAATAGTTCCCAGATAGCCATTTATAAGTGAGAAATTGGCCGATTTAAAATCAAAATAAAAAGTATTAGCTTCGGGGCTGACATAATTATGTGATGATTTAGATAATAAAATTGGGAAATTAAGAGGTGGATGGTGGTTGTCAATTTTAACAAGAGGATCACATGCTGTTACTTTAACAAATTTAAAAGCTAGAACTAAATCAAGAATTCTATTATTCACATTAGGAATATGGTTTGACTGAAAAAGTCCATTAAATGCACAGAGGTCCGACATAGCTGCAATGGCCTGGACAGCTTGAGGAGTAACATATTCATCAGTGCAGGGAGTAGCCAAGGATCCAGCATCCTCCATCCTTCATTCAGCCTTTGGAAGGTTAAAATCCCCAGCAATGTACATATCTGTATCAAGATACATATCTCGGATGTGGTCGATATATTCACCAGCACATACATAATCCTGAGTAGGAGAATTGGGGGGAAGATAAACACACCCAAGAATGCATTCAGCCCTGTGATCTCCAACAGAAACATACACTTGCTTCAGAACAGCATCCAGTGGGATTAAACGAGCTGGCAGTTTTTTATGCACCGTAATTAGTGAGCCTCCCATGGTGTTTTTGCACTAATTTCAATAGAACGATCTTTTCTGAAGATTCTGTAGTTGTCCAGAGCAAGTTGGCCATCCGAGATGTCTGTACTAAGATTAGTTTCAGTCAGCATAATCACATCATAGTCGTTAATGGCCACATTGCATAAAAGAGTAGAAAACTTTGTTCGAAGCCCCTGTACATTTTGATAATATATATTTAGAAGGTTTTTGTGAGAATCTTGTCCGTTCCATCTTAGTTTTCCTGAGTTGATACAATTTTGGGGACACCCCCACAATATGTAACTTTTAAAGAGGTCTCACCTTTAGATTTCCACTCTTTACGTTCAGCCCACACTTGTTTTTCAATTTGTTGCTGCTTGGTGGTTAGGACGAAATTTATGTACACATTATGGCCTTTAAGTCTCCTTCGGAGTTTTATTAAAGACTGTACATCACTAGAGGAATCAAAAGTAAGTCTTAAGGCACGAGCACCTTTGGCATTCCTGTTTCCAACTCTGGAAAAATTTACTACTGTAGGTGGTTTGTTAGTAATAATCTTGAGTAAGGAGTTTATATCAGTGAAATCATCATTCTTCTCTGGAAGATTGAACACCATAACATTTTTGGCCCTATTCTGACGGTCCTGGAACTCAGACCACAGCTTGTCCACATTTTCAGGGGTACATGAAGAGTTGACATTGCTCTCCAAACCTGATCGTTCTAAGGTAGTAACTTTCTTTTGAAGAGACTGGGTAGATTGGGAAATTAAGTCCACTTTAGATTGAAGTTCTGTAAGGGTTTGCCTATCTTTCTGGAAGACGCTTATGTCCTTCCTAAGTTGCCGTTGCCGGACTGTGATAAAATGACTAGTTATAACCATTTTGATTTGAGAAAGTTAACTTGGAGCTAGCCGTAGCAGTGCAACTAATGGACTTGATCAATAATTTCACATTTCGCATAGCCCTCCGCTCGCTTCGCTCGCTACGGGGGCACAACCAACAAAAACTAATCAAAACTAATTGGTCGATAGTTTTCTACGTGATTTCTATCGCCTTTTTTGTACAATAAGATGACCTCTGCATTTTCCCATTTCTCGGGTATTCAACCGTATATTAAGCACTTGTTCAACAAAATTCTTACGCTTTCTTTTAGTTGTTCTCCCACTATTTTTAACATCTCGGCGGTTATACGATCTTACTAGCGGATAAAGAAGCTTGCAAAAACATTCCCCACTTGTCGGAAGGCATCGGGTGTTTTTGTTAGATTGCGTTCCTATTTTACCTATGTCTTTACGATGCAATGAATTCCTTGTAAGTGCTCTGGTGGTTCAGTGGATACGACGCTAGGCTTCTGGTTCGGCGGCCCGAGTTCGATTCCCGATGGTGTTATTATTTTCTTGAGCTTATATTTGTAAAAAGTTTTTTTCTTGATTTTGGGTATGCCTTGGGTTAGTTTTTGTTCGTTGCGCCCCCGTAGCGAGCGAAGGACTATGCGTGAAAGTAATATCAGAGTACAAATAATATCGAGTAGAGTCACTCAGCAAAATCGTGTTGATGTTTTTACATCAAACGCAAAATCCGCTGCTCACCTGCAGCCGCGAGCAGTATGTCGGGCTCAACGTTCCGGAGAGATTCAAAAAGTATTCGCTGATGCGCTTACCTCGGTTATTATCAGGGCGTTTGCGCACTCACTGTCCGTAGCAGCAGAGCCACCGCAGGTCACGAACTAGATTGATCCGGATTCGCTCCGACGCCAAACGCTGTCGGCGAAATTCGAAATTTGTTTCTAGTGAATCTACTGTATATTTATTTATACCATGGTAATATTAGATATTCTAATACAAACGTTACAAATGTAAACATTAAACAACGCACGTCAGGCGGTATCTGTGACGGGATGTGTTTTGCAGGCTGTCTGTAACCGTTAGTGGCAATCTTCACCAGGGTTTTTATTATTTTTCATTTAACTGAGCGCTTTCTTTAACTCGGTGTTATTTATTTCGGGTATGTCTACAGCCGAAATTTCTTACTTCCTTTCTTTCGTAATGAGGATCTTGAGTTCTCGAACTATATATAACTCTATATAAACGTCCCGGACAACCGTAATGATTATCTCCCGTGTACTGTGTAACCGGCCTTATTCGCCAATTGCGCTTTCAGCTGGTCCATATGCCTAACTCACTCAGCCGTTTGTGGTTTTATTCTTTTTAAAGGCGTGGGTTAAAGTTTATGGCAGTTATAGCGGACGCCACTAAATTTTTACTGCACGAAATTTATTAGAAATTCTGTCTGAAAATCGGATAATAAAATATAGAAAAAATACACTGTGAAAAAGCTTAAGAAAATTAGAATAAGATTGAATTATAGCCTAAATACAGTTGCCAAAATAAACAACAGGAATACAAACAACCAGTTTATTTAAAAAATAATACTTGAGTAGAACAATCTACTTTCTTAAAATTAAGAAGATTTTCTGATTTCTGATTCTGATGGTTATTATTATGCTAAAAAATTATGGAATATCACTTAAGCTGACCTATATATGCCACAAGTGGTAATTAATATTCAAATTACAATTATATTAATTGCTATGTTAATTAAGTTTCATCTTGGCACTTTAACACTGGAAATTACAACAAACAGGTATCAATTAAATGATTTAGGCCTGGAACTCACTGCGATTAAACTTAAATCAAAAAGTAGCACTAGTTATGGTACTTTAGTAAGTCTCTGATCAATAACTTAACATTACTAATTACTATAAAAAAATCTCAATAAATTACCTCGATACTAATGAAAGAGTGGAGTTGTCTTTAAATGAATATTTTAATATTACCCAGTTACTATTGCTTAAATATGTAACAATCTATATGTTAAAATTAGGGAATAAATATCCACTAAACTACGCTTAGCTTATTCCCTTGGCACCTGGAATGTAGAAGACTTCTAAAATGTCTTCAAAATGCTAGACTAAAAGGGATTTACTGAATGAAATATATAGAAATAAATATAGCCGCACCAAGTAAGGAAAATTGAGCTCAATTGACCGATATCAAGGCTAAACGTTCAATAATATGGTTTAAATAAGTTAAATTAAATTTCTGCAATGGGTTTTCAAGATAGATATAATTAACTTAATATAAATGGCAAACCGCCCTAATTGTACCATATAAACTTAGATAATACCAAGAGAGAAAACGGTAAAAGAATTACAGTATATTAGAGGACTGACTCTTATTAAAATCACTAAATAAGTTCAGCGAACTAAAACTCAGTATACCTGGAAGTAGTATTTCCAGTAGGTGCTTCTCGGTAGATTATATTTAGTCTTTTCACTTGAAAACTTAAAGGTAGTGGCACGATAAATCAAGAACAAAACTCAACATATTAGCCGTGCTGATTTATTATTAATTGAAATTGATCCTACAAGACTTGACGATGTGTTTTGTCCTCGGTAATTGGAAGACCTAGGTAAGGTACCAGTCGGGATAATCAGGCTACACTAAAATCTCTGTCTGGTCCAAGCTAGAGAAGACGGCAGGGCTTCTACTGAGAAGGTGGCTACACACACAACTGCAAGCTTGACCAGCATGCATGCTCAATCTTTTTGTGCATGAATGCTGGAGCGTCTGGAGGAAAATTTTGCACAAGCATTTGAATTCCGCAAGCCGCTTGATGATTGATTTGGTTTGAATCATGTAAGCTTGGACAAGCAGTGCTTGCGCAAGTGAAACGGAGCGTGTGTACGTACGTGTCGACTTGGACCAAGAATTACTGGAAAACTTTATTCATGCATACCAAAATCAGCCGTGTCTTTGGCGAATAGGATCATCAGAATATCATGATAGGGAAGAAGAGGTCTTAGATCTAACCCTAGCTACTCCTTTCATAACTAACCAAATTGTTAACTGGCGAGTATCGGACGAAAATTCCATGTCGAACCATATGCACATACGGTTCGACGTGGAGGCAGAGGTACAACGCCTGGATGAAAATCGTGTACCCAAACTAACTGACTGGGTCCTCTATAAGGATTACCTAAGGTCAGAAGTTGAAGGAGTACCTCCATCCATAGAAATAATAGAGGAGCTCGATGCGGCCTCACAACATTTAGAGGAGATAATAATCACCTCATATGAAAAAAGTTGCCCTATTAAGAAAACAAAATCCCACAGGGATGTCCCCTGGTGGAATAGGGAACTCGACAAACTAAAGGCAAAATCAAGAAAGACCTTTAACTCAGCAAAGATGTCGGGCAACTGGGACAACTATCAGAGCCCTAGCTGAATATAACAAAGAATTGAGGAAATCTAAGAGAAAGACATGGAGAACGTTCTGTGAAGGGATTAATGAACTGGCCCCAACAGTGCAACTCCAAAAAGCCTTAGCAAAAGATCACTCAAATGGAATCGGTCTAATCAAAAAACAGACGGACAACAGCTACGCCGACACAGGAGAGTTTAGAGATCCTTTTAAAGACCCACTTTCCTGGATCTGCTGTCATGGAAGCAAACCAGATAGAGGAACCCCCTTATGGGACGTTGAACGACCCAACAGACGGGGAAGAAGCCTCGCGGGTAAAACCTTTACAGACAATAAGATCAAATGGGCACTGAATAGCTTCAAACCCTATAAATCATCAGGTACGGACGGCATATTTCCTGCTCTGCTCCAACAAGGCAGTGATGAACTCCTACCGTACCTGAAAACAATCTTCAAAGCTAGCTATATCTACAGCTACATTCCGAAGAACTGAAGGAAAGTCAAGGTTGCATTTATCCCAAAGGCTGGGAAGCGTCCACCGAACGAACCAAAGGCCTATCGCCCCATCAGTCTGACCTCCTTCCTACTTAAAAGTATGGAAAAAAATCATAGATGAATACATCAGGGGCGAGTTTATCTCCAGAACCCCACTACATCCAAAACAGTTTGCCTACCAACCGGCAAAATCAACGATAAATGCGCTCCAATGCCTAGTAAAAGACATTGAAAAGACATTCGTGGCGAAAGAAGTGGCTATGTGTGAATTCTTAGACATAGGGGGTGCATTTGACAACACCTCATATGAATCCATACAAAGGGTCGCAGAAGACAGAGGTATAGATGAAACTACAACGAAATGGATAAAAGCCATGCTTTGTTGTCGTAAAATTACCTCAACCTTAGGAGACGCTACTGTAATGGTAAAAGCAGGAAAAGGGTGTCCCTTGCTGTGGTCCTTGGTAGTAGATCGACTCCTGGTAAAACTAACAACCGAAAGGTATGACGTCCAAGGGTATGCTGACGACAATTAAGGGCAAGTATGATGGCACAGTATCGGCCAAAATGCAAAATGCTCTACATCTTGTTAAAAACTGGTGTATAAGGGAAGGACTAAATGTTAATCCCAGTAAAACCGTCATAGTACCGTTCACAAAAAGGAGAAAGGTGGACCTTACAGCCCCTAGCCTAGACGGCGTGACGGTTGAACTCTCAGACAGTGTTAAGTACCTGGGGATAATCCTCGACCGCAGGCTTAACTGGAATAAACATATAGAAAGGACTACCAAAAAGGCAACAGCGGCACTTTGGGCATGCCGCAGACTTTTTGGCAAGACATGGGGTTTAAAACCCAAGATGATCTATTGGTCATACATTACGGTTGTAAAACCAATAGTCACATACGCCTCATTGGTCTGGTGGACCAAAACAGAGAAAAAGACTACGCAAGGCAAGCTACAAACAGTGCAAAGACTTGCCTGTCTGGGTATCACAGGGGCAATAAAAACCTGCCCCACAATAGCACTGGAGACGATGCTGGACCTTCTCCCCTGCATTTAAGCGTGAGGAGGGAGGCCTTATTAAGCGCGTCCAGAGTAATCCAGACCCAATCAACTAAGTCAGGTGATCTGACTGGCCATCTAAAGATTCTGGACACAATCAGAGTCGAATCGCTGGCCAAACCAACAGACCATATGCCAAAGACAAGGGATTTCCAACGCTCCTTTAAGGTGATCATAAAAGATCGCCCAACAATGAGAGCACTACAGCCCGAACGAGGTACATTGGTCTGGTACACAGATGGATCTAAAATGGAACAAGGGGTCGGTGCCGGGGATTATGGTCCTAGATGCAGGATGTCAAAATCTCTAGGTAAAGTCCCATCCATATTCCAAGCCAAGATCCATGCCATTGAACTGTGCGCCTCGGAATGCATCAAAAGAAAACCGAGTGGGAAAAACCGAATAAGTGGGAAAAAAGGCAAAAAGAGGCTTACTGGAGAAACACTCCAGGACAACGACAGGCGAAAAGATTCATATCGCACTCGCCTGAATACACTAAGAAGCTACTAGAGCTCCATAAAAATGATCTAATACTGGTCACGAGCTTCCTAACAGGTCATGGACCATGGAGATACCATCTCCACAACATGGAAAAGACTGAGGATCCACGTTGTAGATTTTGCAACTCAGCAAACGAAACTGCGGAACACATTCTTTGCGAATGTAGAGAACTGACCCGCCAAAGGCTAAAATATCTGGAAGGAGTAGTATGTAATCCCAAGGATATCCACTCGTAATACTAATGTTGTGATAATCGATATCACAATTTAACGGATGCACGCAGAAAATCGCGATATAATATTCAGACACAATTACAACGTTACAGGTAACCATTGGCTCTTGCTTGTTTTTAAGCCCAGAAATTTTTGTCCGTCCCCTAGCTAATTGAGGTCTGAGAACGTTCATCGATTTGTTAGGCTTTATCGTGTCTTTAATAACTTTCGTATTATGATTTCTTATGCCCTTCCCTATGTTTTTGTTAATTTTCCTGTTTATTTCCTCATATTCTTCACCGTCTCTGTCCATATTTCTTCGACTTCTATGAGGTTCTTGGTGTTCCCGCTGATCTTACTATCTTTCTCTTTGTTTTTAAAACACATCTCTTATGAATTTATTCTTCTCCCATGTGTTGTTAATGGTAATCGCTGCTCTGATCAAGTGTGATCACTGTTGGTGTCAAACTGGTTAAGAACAGTGATATCTTCCCAAATGGTTTTTGTTCGTTAGTTATAATATAATCTATTTAACTGTTCGTGATTCCGTTCGGGCTTTTCCAGTTCCATCTCCTATTATCTTGTGGATAATGTTTCCGATGTTGGTATTGTAATGAGTAGAGTCCCCCAGGGATCCGTTCTTAGGCCCCTTCTATGCCTTTTTGCCTGAAGTGACCTTTCATGCCACCGCGAAGAAACACTCGAACCGAACAACCTTGACGTCATGTGGCTCAAGTTCACCGCCAAGGGAGTAACCGAGTATATATGCTGTCTCTATCGCCCACCGACCGATAGAGCCTACCAAAGCTTTTTTACAACACTAGCGACCAATTTTGACTCAATACAGGTCGATCACCCCAATTCAGAAATAATCGTTCTGAAAGATTTGAATGCCCACAACACCAACTGGCTCAAACATCACAACAAGGCCGACAACGAAGGCAGAGAAGCTGAAGCATTTGCCATCAGCTGCAGGCTTTCTCAGCTTATAGACGAACTAACTCGAATTTCAGAGAGGGGCGAATTCGCCGCTCTCCTGGATCTTTTTCTAACCACCAATCCTGCCCAGTACACAATTACAGTTGGTCCGACCACAAACATATTAAGACGGTTTGTGAATTGCCACTTCTCCAGAAGGATCTACCATTGCCTCGCAAAATCTGGCATTACAATTCTACAAACTGGGACGGTCTAAGCGAGTTCTACATAGATTTTCCTTGGCTCGACGTCTGTTTTGGCACTGACGACTCGTCAGTCTGCTGCGAAGAGATTATGCAAGTAATCTCCTCAGGAATGGAAGCATACATCCCAAATTCCATCAAGTTACCGTTAAAAGGAAAGCCCTGGATCGACAGAAGATACGAAAGAGCTGTAGGTAGGAAACAGCAAGCCTACAAGTACTGGCAGCAAAATCAGACCGCTACAAAATCGCAATTATTTTGTCGAAGCGAGAAACGAATGCAAACATGTGATCGACGAAACTAAGGACAAACACAATCAAAGGATCAGGAATAAACTTTTGCAATGCCCCAGTGGCTCCAGGAATTTCTGGTCGGTAGCAAAGGCAGCAAGTAATGACTTTACAAAAACGTCTCTCCCAGCTTTGACAGACGAACTTAGCATCACGGCGACTACAGCCAAGGAAAAAGCAAACATGCTCGCCAAAATGTTTTCATCGCACTCTACCTTAGACGTCCCCCAAGGCAAGGCTCTCCCCACCATATCGAACATCAACACTACCATGGCAGAGGTCAAGTTTCATCACCGTGATATTTATAAAATCCTGAAAGAACTAGATACACAAAAGGCATCACGACCGGACGGAATACCTGCCATCGTGTTAAAGAACTGCGCCAACGAACTAACACCCGTTTTTTTCAGGCTATTTTCTCTGTCATACCGAGAAGGGATTTACCCATCTTCTTGGAAAGTCGCTCGAATGCAACCTGTTCCGAAAAAGGCAAGAAAACGACCCCCTCAAACTATTGCCCAATTGCCTTGCTTCCAATAATCTCCAAAGTAATGGAACGTGTAGTCAATCAACAACTACTCAAGTACCTCGAGAACAACAAAATAATCAGCGATAATTAATACGGCTTTCGCAAATAGAGATTGACAGGAGATATATTGACCTATGTCACTCATATATGGAGTAGGGCAATTGAGAACTACGGAGAGTCTCAAACGATTGCGTTGGATATTTCGAAGGCATTCGACAGAGTTTGGCATGGCATTACAACCTACAACTATTCAAGAACCGTGTCAATCAACATCTTCGCACACACACCGCTCGTCTAGCA
>MU182432.1:307766-344957 GCA_016904865.1 Pissodes strobi | reverse complement strand
TCGAGACAAAGTGAAACTAACTGAAAGTTGATTCGGCGACTAACCCATACTACCCAAATCTCTTAAAATTGGTTATAGCATATCGGAACCTGATCAAAAGACTAAAATAAGTTGACTAAGTGAAACTAACAGAAAGTTGATTAGACGATTAACCAAAACTAAACAAATGTATAAAAATTGATTATAAAAACGTATCGAAACCGGCTCATATAAATAAAACGAGTTGAAACTTGAGAAGTATTTACTCCAATCACGTGTCCTGTGCTACTCGGTACGCGTGCGTCAGTATCCCATATTAAGCAAACATAATCGAAACTAACTTTAATGAGTCAAACAAGCGCATTGAGACGGGGGCGCTACACGCTTGACCAACCCTGCCTAACACTAAACTAAAATTAACCCCACCTAACAAATATAACCAAAAAAATAAAAATAAAACATGTCACCGACGGGACTCGAACCCGGGCCGAAGTATCACAAGCACAAAAGCTGATCCCGAAACGCAACTGCGCATGATTGCAAATAGTTATACCGCAAACGCTAGACGCTTGTATAGAAACGCAAGGAATATAAGGAAATGAAATATAGTTAGCAAGAGAAATAATAATGCTCCTCAAATCCCCTTTTCGACCTTTAATATAGAGCAATGAATAATATCAATTCTTATCAGCTTAATATCACTATCGCTTTGCCTCGCTTTAATAAGTTATATAAAATAATAATTTCAGGAATAATAGATATTATATAGATACATATTTTAAATTCAGCACAACACAACTATTGACTAACATAAAATTGTCAAACTGAGAAATGTACCATTTTAATTTAAAACCATATAGAATTAAAGAATTAATCTGGCGACACAGCATTGTCTACAAACCTTTCATGCGCCATCTACCTTATTTCAATAAAAACAAAACAATGCATTAAAAGTCGGCAGAGAAAAGTAGTAGCAATTACAGCAGATTTGTACACAAATTCTTAATCATTTTTTATTAAAAAAAGTCACGAGTAGCACAGTATACGTGATAGAAGTGACTGCTTCGTTAGCGAGTCTCAACTTATTTTACTTTTTTGAGCCGGTTCCGGTACATTATAATCAATTTTAAGGGATATGGTTAGTTTTGGTGAGTCTTCTAATCAAATTTCAGTTAGTTTCACTTAGTCTCAACTTATTTTAGTCATTTGAGTCGATTCCGCTACGTTATGATCAACACTTGAATAGATTTGGTTAGTTTGGGTTAGTCTCAACTTATTTTAGTCATTTGATGCGGTTCCGATACGCTATAACCAATTTTAATAAATTTGGTTACTTTGGGTTAGTCGCCGAATCAACTTTCAGTTAGTTTTACTTAGTCTCATCTTATTATAGACATTTGAACTTTCGATACGTTATAATCAATTTTAATACATTTAGTTAGTCGTCTAATCAACATTCGGTTACTTTGTCTCGACTTATTTTAGTCATTTGATCAGGTTTCGATATGCTCTAACCAATTTTATTAGATCTGGTTAGTTTGGGTTAGTCGCCGAATCAACTTTCAGTTAGTTTCACTTGGTCTCAACTTATTCTAGTCATTTGAGTCGGTTCCGATCGTTATAATCAATTTTAATAGATTTGGTTATTTTGGGTAGTCATCGAATCAACTTCAGGTTAGTTTCACTTAATCTCAACTTATTTTAGACATCTGAACCGGTTCCGATACGATATAATCAATTTTAATACATTTGGTTAGATGGTTAGTTTTAGTTAGTCGTGTAATGAACTTCCGGTTAGTTTCACTTAGTCTCAACTTATTTTAGTCATTTGAGTCGGTTCCGATACGTCATAATCAATTTTAATAGATTTGGTTAGTTTGGGTTAGTCGTCGAATCAACTTTCGGTTAGTTTCACTTAATCTCACTTATTTTAATCATTTGAACCGGTTCCGATTTGCCTCGACTGATATTTTTCACATCGTAGCACTGACTACGTGCAATAATTCACTGTTTATATTTTGTGTATTTATGAGCTTTTAGTTATTTTCAAGTAAAGTAACTTATTAAAATATTCATATAATGCTAAAGTTTTTTGATTTATTTACAAAATGACTTTAGAACTAGCCCTATGGTAAAATTTCAGTGCCCAAGAGCACATCTCTTTTTGTTCAGAAAATCGACCAAGATCGACTCTGAAACACATCTAACAATCAAGAAGCGGACAGTATGAAACGAAAGGAATTTTTAAAAATGTTGTGTTTGAGCTTATACGGGTGCAATTGACAAGACGAATTGAAAACAAATTTCTTCTTTAAAAACTCGAGAAAATGCAAGGCAATTTTTGGGAATGCCACCAATAAAAGTTCAAAGGGCGCGTCCTGAAACTAACAAAAGGGGACGTTGCAGATTTTGCAAAGACAGAAACACCAAATATTCTTGCGAGAAATGTAAATTGCTTGGAACATTCTGAATTTATTTGTATTACGGAAATGGTCTGAAGACTACAAAAAAAATAAAAATTAGGTTTCGTTAGGTTGCGTTAAGGTATTTTTTACTTAAATAAATACGTTTCTAATGTTTTGCAATTTTTGAAGTAATGAAAAAATAATAGACTTTTTACTATTGGACAAGATATCCTAAAATATAGGTCTCACAGACCTAGGGCATTTACTGAAGTATATTTCTAAGGTCATTTACCATAGGATTAAGAAAACATCTTCAGGATCGGATATCAGGGCCAGTTAAGATTGGGGTTGAGGTTAGGACTTCCAGAGGGAACTGCACCTGTATAGGCATATGGTAACTGGATGAGTAGATTTGCTGTGACAAAAGCTGCCAGAGTGATTGTCCGCTCTCGAATTTACAAAAGAAAATTGGCTGACTATTGCAAGATAAATCTCATGGTTCCTTGAAACGTTTATAAGTTTACTTTGTATGTTTACATGCCATTTTTCAAGTTCCAATTCAAACTTGGAACAAGGTGATAATTATTTAGTTGTTCACAATATCTTGTGTCAATTATCATATCGATCTTTAAATTTTCTTGGTGTTCTGTTTATATTCCTCTGTTTAGTTTGGTGTGACGACCAATATTTTAGTTAAACCATCACTCTACTTGCATCATTACGCGAGCTACAGTTGCCAAATTTGCGAGGCGCTTCGGTTTGCTTTTGCATGCATTGCTATTGGACGGTTAATTTTAACCATTAGTTATGTCTTCCAATGGTTGGTCCTCGGGCGCCACTTTATACAGTGAAGAAACGGAAAACCAGGGGTCTATTGCGCAGGGGAAACTTGCTTAAAACTATCAGGAAGGGAAGTAGAAAGAAAACAAACAATTTCATAAACAAACCTAATACAGCAAGTATCTCTATTGCCCACTTGGAATATAAATGATGTTTTATTCAAAGCCCTCATAAAATCTACGCTAACCTAGAGTCTTAACTAAAGAATTATCTGAATAGTGTCATTAGTGCCCTGATGCTAATCCAACCTATCCAAACTTAACTGAAGTATTACTCATATGAAAATTACATTAACCCAAAGTATCGAATAGAGTACCCAATTAAAGTATTACCAGTTTTTTCTTCAATAAAGTCGAGTTAACACAAATATGAATATCTAGTTCGTATAAAATAAATCCTTGACATCGATGCACCCAAAAAAAGCTTATGTTCCAGTTTGATAATGCTCCACAACTTATTTATTATTTATGAGGCAACTCTATTATTCACCCAGCCATCCACCTACATTTCTGCATCAAGGCATCCATCAATCATACGGTCGTCCGCTAGCAATATTTGCGCCTCATATTTTAGTATACATTAGCAATAAATTTAAATAAGATGATAAGGGTTGTGCTGAAATTAATTATCTCCCGTATAGCACTAAATACCGAAATTATATATAGAACCCGAAATATGCATGTGTTATTATTTTTGCCTTTAATAACAAATTAATATCAATTTATTTTATGAAAAATATGCAGTATAACTTGTGAATCCGTATTATTCTAAACGTTTAATATCCAAGAATATTATTCTACGTTGCTAACATCAATTATTCTTTATTAAGTTGAGCATTCAGTGGAGCGCACTATTTTAAAATAACATTAGTTAACTTTTCTATCTGATTGATTTCTCGGTCCGTCAAAAGTTTTAAAACCCAATTTCGGTTATATACTGTAATAGAATGCATCTAAAGATTTGGTTTCATTGTTAAGTCACATCACATAACATAGCAGCTCGATCTCTTTGAGAATAAAAGTCAAGAATAGTTATTTATGGTACTAGTGTGTTATGTTACACATAAGTTTTGTTGGGAAATGTTTAGCCCTCGAGGCCTTAGGCAGAGCGTTAATTTTCCCAAGTGACTTATATGACATAACACATGAGTACAATACAAAATTTTATTTAACAGCAGAACTATGCCATCTCAAAAGAATATTAGTTTCTTTACTAGCAGTTTATTATAAAAGGGTTTGGTGTCATTGTTACGATCTCACAAATTATTAAGGTTCTTTCATATTACTGCGGAATATTGATTTATATTGTCACGATTTGTATTTTTTATCTGTGACGACACGCCTTACTTAGCGTGTAGGAGAGTAACTCAGATTTAGGAACGCACTACGTCAAGTTGAGAAGAGATAATAAGGAGACACATCGATAAAAACAGTAACAAGTTTTTTTACAAACAAACTTATCAACGGTTAGACTGTATACTAATAAATTCGTGTTTAAGATTATAGATGAATTAAGAGTTTACACTATACCCAATTAATATGAAATGCATGTCTTCTCGAGGGAGGCTTAGTTCAAAGTTTGTCTAGCAAGCGACGTCACAATTTTATTAATAAAGTTTATGTGAGCGGAGTTGTCTTTTATTTAGGTATTTGTTCTGATATTTATAAGGTAAGTCTTTTAAGGTTATCACAAATTGCTAAGGCACTTTCACTACTTTTTAAAACTCCCCAAAACTATCCCTTCACTAGAAGTTCTGATACTTCATAAATTCGACTCTCTCTATACTTTTTAGTAGCCCCCGAATGCCGTATACCTATGCATACGTTCACCCAGGTTAGGTAAGGACCTGACAACCTTATACCTCGGTATACGTGTTCTCAGTTATGGGGGTTGTGGGATAGAACAACTAGAAGTGGACGTACCTGTGTACTGCCCAGCAACTAAATTGAGCGGTTTGAGAGACCCGAAAGTCTGATTAACTCGGCGTTTGCCTGCGTATTTATATGTTACAAAATGCTGATGGCTGCATCATTAAGGATTAAAGTCGCTCCCGTCGACCGCGCAAGTTGTTTATAATTAACAGTGAATGTTTATATAACATTTTTGGGTGGGTGCCGGGAAGGAGGCCTATTTAAAGTATTTGGATCATGGCTAATAGCCATTACGGTCCGCAGGTGTCGAATGTCGATGAGGGTGTGGAAGTATGCTTGCGGGATTTCTCGGAAAATTTGTCGGTGGGTCATTTGAATATCAGATCCATAAATACGGGCTTTGAGGAGTTTTCATGCTATCTTTCTCAATATCCATTTGATTTCTTTTGCATTACGGAAACATGGCTTGATAAGAACGCAGTCACTAGATGCTTTGATTTGCCGGGTTATAAATTTATAAGACGAGACAGGGAGGAACGTGGTGGTGGAGTAGGGCTTTATGTAAAAAACTCTCTAAACGTTAGTATATTAGACTTAACCTTTGATAGTTTTGAGGTTTTGAGGTTAGAAAAACATCGTTTGCGTTAATTACTATATATCGTCCTCCATCTAGCAGTATACCAAATTTCCTGGATAACCTAGAAGACTTACTCGGTTTAACTCTAAATTTTGATCAAGTTATTGTGGCAGGCGACTTTAATATTGATTTTTTAAAGGAGCACGCGTATTTAAATAGGCTAAAACAAATTTTAGAATATTTTAATTTATCTCAACGTATATTAGAGCCAACAAGAATAAATATGACAACTGGAATAGCAAGTCTTATTGACTACATAGTAAGCAGCGATAATTTAATTTCTTTAAAGTCACTATCGGTGCCCATCTCAGATACCATATCAGATAATAATATAATTTTTTCGATTTTTAAATTTGAAAATATAAAGACGATAGAAAAATATATTTCATTTCGAGATTATGACAAAATAAACATCGAAAATTTTTATAATGATGGGGAGCTTATTCCCTGGCACGAGATGTACCGCATGATTGATATTAATGAAAAAGTTGACTTTTTTAACAGAAACATTTTGACAATCCTAAATAGAAATGCACCTATTAAGACTAAAAAAATCAAGGAAAAACCATTTTGTCCTTGGATAACACAAAATATAAAAACTTTAATCAAACTCAGGGACCGAGCTCATAAAAAATATTTAAAAACTAAATCTCCAGCGCATTTGCAGTATTATAGAGAACTAAGAAATTACACAAAACACGCAATCATTAGAGAAAAAAATTACCTTTTTTAATGAACTGTCGGATAAAAAAGGAAAGGATTTTTGGGAAGTAGCAGACAAACTTCATTTAACAAAAAATAAAAATCAAAATTCTATACCAAATAATCTATTAAATCCAACCGAAATTCATAAATTCTTTAATAGTATTAATGCCCTACCGGATACAGTAAGTAGAGAAGCAATAGATTACTATAAAAATAATTTAGCTTGTAATGAAGTGTTAACGTTTCAACTTCTTGAATATTCTAATTTAACTAAAATAATCTCCTCAATAAAATCCAATGCTGTGGGAATTGATGGTATCTCAATTAAAGACATTAAACTTTGTTCTCAATTTTGCTTAAATCCGTTGTTACATATAATTAATGAGTGCATACTTAAGCAAAAATATCCAAATTTATGGAAAAAAGCTATAATTAAACCTATTGCAAAAAACTCAGTATCTAAAGTATACAAGGATTTGAGACCAATCAGTATATTACCTGCAGTATCCAAAGTGTTTGAAAAACATATCTACAACCAGATTTCTAATTTTGTTGAAACTTATAATTTGATTCCCGATTGCCAGTCAGGATTTAGAAAGAACTTTAGCACATCAACATGCTTAGTTAGAATATTAAATGACGTAAGAGTGAGTGAAGAGCAAAATCAAGCGACATGTGTGGCCTTGCTCGACTTTAGTAAAGCATTCGACACACTTAATCACGAAATGTTGTTGGCTAAACTGGGGTATTTTGGAATCTCTGAATATGGTATTAACTTCTTTAAGGAATATCTATGTAATCGTGAAAGTTGTGTTATGACAGTTCTACAGTTAGAAAAACAATGTTCAGAGTTTAAACAATCAAATCAAGGCGTACCTCAAGGTTCTATACTGACACCCTTACTTTTTTCACTCTACGTGGCAGCTGTAAAACATTCCACATTGCAGCAGTATGCTGACGACTCACAACTGTATATTCCAGTTTCTATTGAAGACAGTAATAATTCATTTCAACGTAAGTTTCAATTCGATTTAATGAATCTAGAAAACTACGCAAAAAATCACAACCTTAAATTAAATGCTGAAAAATCTAAAATTCTTTTGATGTGTTCGAATAATAATTTAAGGCAAAATCTTGAAGATCGTATAAATATTCATATAAATAACACCCCAGTTCCAATTGTTTCAGAGGCAAAAAATTTAGGAATCATATTTGACAGTTCTCTCTCTTTTGAACCCCATGTGAAAAACAAAATTAGAGCAGCCTATTTACGCCTGAAAAACCTTTTTAAACTTAAACGGAACCTGTCCACGGAACAAAAATATATCTACTTTGTGAAAGCCTTGTTTTTTCATTATTCGATTACGGTGATGTGGTATATGGTAGCTCTTTGTATGCAAACACCAAAAGAGCAATTCAAAAAATTCAAAATTCCTGTATGCGATTTGCCTATAATATCCCATATAGAAACCATATAACGCCATATCTTAATGACAATAATTTATTAAATATGACAAATAGACGAAAGCATCATATGTTTAACTTTATTTATCGGATTATAAAGAAAGGCCAACCGGCAAACTTGCGAAATGAATTTTTGGATTTTGAGCATAGACACATGACGCGAAATAATGATATTTTTGTTGTGCCACGCCATAGAACCGCATCATTTCAGCGTTCTATTAAATTTGAGGGAGTTAAAATGTGAAATAGTATTCCATCCTGTCTTAAACAGCTATCTTTAAAAATATTTTCTAAAAAAATCAAATCACAGTTACTAGTTGAACAAAGAATAGGTTAATTAACATCAGATACAAAATAGGATAAAAATTAAAAAAAAATTCTTATTTGGCGTTAGTTAAGGACTTTGTCAAAGAAAAATAATAAAAAAAATTAAAAATGTCTGCTCTTGTCGAGAGAGAAAAGAATGTCTTTACCCTTGTAGACATCGGCATTTCGCTTTTTTTGGGGTCTTGAATATTGGGCGATACCCTCCTTGGTTCGTTTATCCGCTGCCGCATCTGTCGCTATCCCGTTCTGGAATAATTTTCTTTTACTTATTGTTATTAGCTTTTTTTGATTTATTTTATATAAATTAGATTTTTAAGGTTTATTTCATCTGTATCAACAGATTAACGGTTTTTATAATCGGGAATTAATCCTTTTTGTCAAAATTTTAATTAGATTTATAACTGTATTTTATAATTTTATATGGGCAAATAAAACATTTGAATTTGAATTTTTCAAGTTCAAGTTCAAACTTACGACAGGGTGATATTTAATTAATGATTTTCAGTAGTTCACACATTTCCCCTTCCTGATATCGTTGGTCCCCACTGTTTTAACCTGACTTATTTGCTTTAAAAGAGAGAAAACCGACCTCAATTCGAGAAGACATACTGTATTGCACCTAAAGTTATTAATTTAATATATATTTCGTCAGTGGACTTGTTCTGGCTTAGATCCACCCATTTCCATTTCATGTAGTATGGGGCTTATATATAAAGATAATGAATTTTACCCTTGGCATTAAAAATCAAATTATTGCGACCCTGTCTTAAAATAAATTACCTATCCTATATTAACAATATTACGGTATGTTAAACTTATTTCTTGCTAGAATAAAATTTAAAAAAGCCGGTTCTGTCTATATTCTATTTAACAATTGTTCTTTACTTCTTACTTTTAAATCCATTATTTACAAATTTATCAAAACTATATAGTATATAGACTTTCCCACCTATGTATAAAATATTTGCTAACATCATTATAATAGTTTATTGACTCAGTTATATTTCTTGACCTATCCAAAACTTGCTGATATTGGTATATCAAATGACACAATTTATTTTCTTTGCTGACTTGATTCAACATGCCAGATTTAGAAATTATGCAACATATCATATTTATGAATTTATGAATCTTATTATTTTCTCTAGTTATTGATTCGCAATGCGATCTTGCGTTACTTTATAATAATGATATTCAAATTACATTTACAGTAAACATTATGTAAATTAGCTTTAATAAACGAAAATTATACGTTACGTTTTTTAGCGATTGAATAAGTCGTTGTTTGTAGATTCCTTTGCTGTCGGCCGTCGGACGTTCCATTTAAGTAGTTTGCTTTTGTGTTGCGGACTGCTTGTTTACGCAAAGCCTGGTAGATGGCGCTCGTAGTTGTCCCTTTTGGTTTTGTAGCAGATACAAGTCATAGTGGGTTCTTTCAGTTCTTTGTTCCTTGAAAGGCGTGGTAAACTGGCGTCGACTTGATTTGCTTCTTCGTGTGTGTGTTGGCATTGGATGGGCTAAAGAATACAATCAAATATAAGTATCGTAAATATGATTTTTGGCAATATTAGATACTTGGCAAGATATGATTTAAGGTTTGTTATTATTCAATTATTTTTTAAGTTATCTAATTCGTTGTCTACTGCTGCGGGTGTTTCATTCATATATTACAATTTCTTATACTTTTTTATCTTCTAGGAATTTCTAGTCGAAGAATGGGGATACTTCTGCTAGTGATTGTTCGAATGGCTTAGTCCGGTATGGACTCGATTGGTGCTTTCCAATGGCTCCTGACTGGTCCTGGATTGTGATCCATGCGGCATGTTCTCAAGGTAAGGTTATATATACATTATTTACAATTTCTTATTGCTTTTCTATACACTTCTTGGTATCGCTTACATATACATTTTCCCATATATTTTGTTTCTTATATTTAATTTCCAGTTTTTCTAACTCAAGGCTTACTTTAAATGTATATAGGCACGCTATGTATATCTATGCTAGCTTTATGTAAAAAATATAGGGCATTGTAACTATGTTATGCTATATATCTATGCTTCATTACGTGACTAGCTTTATGTAAATTGTGTAGGACAGAGAAACATTATATTATTATTTATATATCCACGTATGCTCTCATACATTATATAAACATCTTTTGCTTATATCACGGCAAATATAACAACCAGCAATATTACTCGACCTGTCAGGCGAAAAATTAAATTTGACCTTGCTAATGTCAGTTGGGAAGGAAAAGTCAGGGCTGGATTTGAAATATATATAAGTATGATTTTCCTTTAACAGAGCCGTAATATAACATTTCAAATATCAATGGGTTATGAAATATATGTATACCTTGTTGTATGAGCAGGAAATCTAAAGAAATTCTTCTTGGAAGAATATCTCTGGTTTGTAAAAGTTCTTATTGCGTAAACACCATCGCTTTTTGCATTACACAATGTCATAATCAACGTCCGTCTCTCACAATGTCAAATATTTGACAAATACACGCCTATGGTTTCGATTTAACTCCAATAGCAATAAAATAAACTAGACGTAAAAACACGACGCCGCTGGCGGCAGTTTGACGGATTTCCTACCAAGGATTATCTTGCGCACGGACTTGCGCAGATGCGAAAAAAGAAGATGTGTTATTGCTGGTTGTTATATTTGCCGTGCTTATATATTTCTCCATTATTTCACCTTATGTATGTTTTACATAAACACCTTTTGCTTATATATTTCCTCACTATGTACGCTTCTTCTAATCTCAAAAACATCTTCTATATTTCTTCTCACTTTACAAAAACAATTTATGTATGATTCTTCTATATTTTTCATGCTTTACATAAACATTTCTTGCTTATGTAACATTTCACCTGGGTACTTGCCCTTGAGCTTCTCGGGTACCAAAATATTTGCTTAACTTCCTTCAACGTCAGCGTAGCTACTTCAGTACCTATATGCTCAACTTTTCCATGCCTAAATTTTTTGCTGTGACGTTATCTTTTAGACCATCCATCGTTGCAGTTTTATTTAGGCCGGAGAACACCTTATTTTATAATACTTCCTCGTATATATTCCTCCTGTATAAACTTTCAATACACAATTTTAATGGCAACTCACATTTACTTGTGCTTTACTGTATATATCTTCACATTTGCCTCACCTATTTAGCTTACATACATAGTTTACTACTCTTCTCGCTAATATTCACCTAATTCATTCTTCTAACTTCATTTTTATTCATAAATCCTTCAATGTCCTATTATATTATATAATGTTTATTATTCCATATTCAATTTATTAACATCCTAAGTGTTTTTATTTATATATTTATCTTATTAACACTCGAGCTTATATTATGCTATGTTCACTATATATTTTCTATGTTTCATTATATATTTTTCTTATTAATATTTTAGCCTCCTAAGTGCCTTGTATATATCACTTTCTCTGAGCACTTGAGTTTTATATTTACACTATTTACATTTTGAGGCTTCGGGTCTCTCCTAGTCTTCGTTTTTTTCTTAGTTGCTTAAATTCTTCTTTTACTTGAGTACTTGTTCCATATAATTATATTTTTCCTCTCTTCGTCCTCTTCACTTGTTTCTCCTGCTTGCTCCATGGTTTCCTTTAGTTTCTCCTATACAAATCTGTTGTATTGTTCCATTTTGATGTCTGTTCCATATAGTTAAATATATTTGTGATTTCGGTACTGACTAGCACCTTCGCCAAAAATAAAGCAGGTCGCACAACGTAGTTACCTTCTTTCTTTGTTTGTTCCAGGTATGAATATAGACCCCTAGATGGCGCTTGTGACGTCGACCGCCCGTACTTCGGCGAGCGTCCGTGGATACAGCACGTGTCTGTACTCTGTCTTTGGTGACGCCGACCGCTCGTAGATGGCAACACTTGGCCGTTCCTCGGCGCGTGATTCGAAACCAATATGTGCTTATTATATGTATATATTTTATGCAATAGTTGATCTGACCTAGCCTGCGTTTATTAAATGTTTAATTACTTAATGATTTACTTGATTTTGATGTTTAATTTAAGTTATTACTGTTGCTGTGACGTAGATTCATTAAGATGGCGGAACTAGGCCCAATTAACACTAAATTGCTTGGCGTCACTATTTTAGATGTGACGTAGATGAATTATGAGTGTCACGACGCTCAAATTAAATCACTTGGCAAGCGAGGGTGGCGTATTTTAAAGTTTATTGTGGGATAGAACAACTAGAAGTGGACGTACCTGTGTACTGCCCAGCAACTAAATTGAGCGGTTTGAGAGACCCGAAAGTCTAATTAACTTGGCGTTTGCCTGCGTATTCATATGTTACAAAATGCTGATGGCTGCATAATTAAGGATTAAAGTCGCTCCCGTCGACCGCTCAAGTTGTTTATAGTTAACAGTGAATGTTTATATAACATTTTTCAAGTTCAAGTTCAAACTTACGACAGGGTGATATTTAATTAATGATTTTAAGTAGTTCACAATATTACTGCGGAATATGTGCATTTTTTTGAAAAATAATCAACAGTGAAATATAGGGAATGGGAAAACTGTCCATTTTAGTGATAGTGTTGACCTTTCTAAAATCGATACAAAAGCGATAATCATTGTCTTTCTTGCATACCGAACATACAGGACTAGACCAGGGACTTTTTGATGGTTCTATTACACCTAGCCTTAACATTTCATCTATTTCCTTATCGATAATCGCCTGCTTAAACGGAGCGACGGGGTAATAACGCTGTTTAATAGGTCTTGAGCCAGGTTTTAATTCTATTACATGCTTAGCTACTTTACAGTAACCAAGACCAGTACCCATTAAAGAAAATTTCTCCTTTAAGTAATCAGTAGAGTAATAACAATAATAACAATAATATATGAAATACTAAATAAATATTAAATCACTAATCATCCAAAATAATATGCATACAGTACTACCAATTATGAATAAAAATCATCCGGTGAATGAATCTGATAAGGCATACAGGACGGATACTAAAATTATCATTTTTGTAAAGAAAAGATCTTTTAAAAAAAGGTGGCCCCACGTTGGGCGCCAAATTTGCAACACGATTTTCTTTTTAAAGTTAAAAGGTAAGTAAGTAAAGATTTTAATTAAAACAAATCTAACACCGGAGAGTCGTGTTTGCAATACCCGGCTCCGGGTGTGGTGTTCAAGAGCGCTGGTGTTGTAGGGGGATGTTAGGCATGTTTATCAGACAAGAAAAGACAATCTTAACTTAATAAAAAAATACAATCTAAATTTAAGGATTAATCTATTGGTTTCTAGGTTTTTTTTTAAGTTCAAATAGCAACAATCTTACAGTGAAATTTTAAAAGCAATTTACAGCAAAGGAATGATCAAAAACTATCAAGTAATTAATAATATTGGCACAATATGAAGATTGTACTGAGACCAATTCTGTTGGTAAACTCGGCACTGTATGCCTTACCTCTAAACGCTCTAAACACTACAATCCGAAGTGATCACTTTGGTTTACCTAAGATTATTACGTTAATGTATGCGTGAGCTAGCAGCTTCACAAATTATAAATGTGATAATAATATCAATTGATAAAAGGCCACAATAATTATATCAATCGAGCGGATAAACAAATGAATTAATTAAAGCTTGGCCGACAATGCTAAATTTATATTTAAATATCAAAACGATTATTAATCGGCTTTCCTGCCGCTATCTTAAGGCACGATCAACAGTGTAATCATAATAATAAAACAAAAGATAATAATAGTAACGATACCACGTTAGATCCGGCTGAATATTGCTACTAAAAAGCGTCAAGCCCAGCAGTTGATGTAAAAGAAGTGCCTCTGTTGGAACCGCTGAGCACCTGCAGCAAAACTCAGGTACAGGTTGTAAAACATTTAATGGTACACAATCACTCCGGTGGTAAAACTGACTGTAGGGTAACCTGGTGGTACAACCCTCTATCATATTGGAAGATTGCTGGAAGATCAACTACCTCAGTCTTGTAAGATGAGCTCGGAAAGTCTCTAGTGCAGTACGAATATCTCAATAACTTGGTAGTGTCAAGCACTGATTAGGAACTCATTCACAGATCCCCTAGAAGGGTAGTATTAACACAATACAAAAAGTTGAGTCCTCTATGACTGCACTGATAGCAAAACGGTTCCTCCATCAACATTCCATACATACTATGTAAAGAGTTGGCTCCAGACTTGACCTCTAGGAACAACCTCTCTCAATCGCTCTACATACTTTCTCACTCTGGACTTTCCTCTCCTTAAGGAAGTTGCTTCTTTCATTTCCTGATCTACCCTTCCATACATAATATGCAGAAAGTTACCTCAATATTTGACCCTCCTCCAACTCCTCTCAATCGCTCTACAGAGTTCTCCACTCCGGACTACCTTAGCCTTAAGGAATGTTATAATCTAAATTCTGCTCTCAAGCAATTTTTATCTAATATAAAATATTATTCTCAGCAGGTCGCGCTGGACGACAATTTGTTATCAAATTAAAAATTAAGAAATAAGAATATTACAATCGGATAGAATACACTAGTGTATGGACACGACTAGACTTCTTATCAGTTAGGACTATACCAAATTTCTTCTTCCAGCACCGTCTGAAAACCACCTACACTAGCTCAGCTCAGGTTGGTGCGATGTTTATCTTTCTCCACTAAACATGTTCCAAACGGTGTACGAGGATATGAAAATAAGTCAAGATAGGTTAAAGTTAGAGTCTAAGTTGGACGCCACCAAGTTTAGTTTGGTTGGCAAAGCCCTATCGTTATTGTTACGGCCACAGTTACAAAAAAAAAACAGAAATAAAAATATATGCATTTCAAACTCCAGTATCGTATATGAAAATAATTACCTGTCGTATTCTACGTTACCTGTGCTCTACTATCAGACAAGTTGTAGATTCTCTCAATTTAGTACACGAGAGAGTAAATGAATGGAACTATGCCGGCGTAGCTACACTTTATAAATTGTTACCATCTAAACCCTAGTGTTTGAGATATTCGACAATAAATACTATGGTACTTATTCAAGCTGTTAAAAATACTAATTGTGTTATTGAATTTAGATAATTATTAATAGTATTTACGGTGATTCCAAAATTCTATCAAATCACTTATCTGTGTTCCTGGACGTCTCGAAAACCAGGAAAAGAATTTCCATATCATTCATCGGACTTCTAAAAATTGTCCCCGGGCTTGTCACTGTCAACCAACCAGCTAGAAAATGGTTCTTAATCTGACATCCGATATAATCTGCTGTTTTCCAAAAAAACTAAGTAGTAGCCTAGTTTGTAAGGTTCCAAAAGGTTCTATACTACCCTACGGGTAATCCGAAACTAGACCACTAAAACGGAAATTAATCCATCAAAACAACTTAATATGAAATATTAACTATGTTGGGGTTTGGAACCTTCGGAAAAATGCTACTAAAACTAAAGTTTTAATCATCTCCTGATGATGCTAACATGGTTAGCGAAATGCGCGTCGAGTGCAATAATTCTGTTTCGGTATTGTGGATAAAACTCCGTTTTAATGAAATATTAACATTAAACGAATGCCGAACTCGCTCCAGAAACGAATTGGAATTGTACATTTACAAACAACTTACCCATAACTGGGGTTCACCAAAACCTTCCTGGAATAGCTTAAAGAAAGAATGGGATAATCCAGGAAAACTTTTTGGCCACTGAAGAAAACAATTGGCTACGTAAATCAACAGCAACCTATTCTCCTGTCTTTCCCATCCTTCTAGATTAATAAACAGAAAATTCTGCAACCCACCCGTAACAGGATGTTCCTGAGTATTTCTCCGATTCTCCTCGGAACGGTCATCCTTTCATCTCTAAATACACTTGGACAGGCCATGCCAGGTTTAAAGCATTTGTGAGTTCCAGCGTAAAGAGCAGCGAATATTTTTTCTTCTCTTTCATTCCTTGAATTTCTTCAATCAGACTTTCATCCGCCTGGAAATACCCCTACCGCTCCTGAAACCATAATTCTGCATACACATTCTTCCTTCCCTTTCATATCATTCACTACTTTATCCAAGATCTTTCCCAAGGTTGGCAGCAGGTTTATCGACCAATATCCGCCTTTGGTCTTTGGCAACCAGCACAGCTTTGCACTCCTTCCACTATCCTTTACTCCAACATTGACTATACAGTCTCAGAAGCCATCTTTTTCTTTCCTCCCATATATCGTCGCCTCTTTTGGGATTTTAGCTTCGCCACAAGCCTTGTTTGGTTCTAACTCATCTACGGCTTTCAACATTTCCTCCTCGCTCAGTACTTTATCATAAACATAATTTTCAACCCCCTATCCTTCCCTTGTTCGCTTGTAGCACTCTTTCTCAACCTTGTCTGTCTTTGTTATTCGTTTCCGGATGATATTCATTTATTAGAAAAGCGTCAAGATCGTTCTTTTTTGTGATTTCCCTACCTTCCCATATCACGATGGCTCTTTCACAATCTTGTAAGTTCTCTCTTTTTTGTATTTCCGATATTTTATTCCAACTTTCCTTTTTGTAAAGTTTTCAATATCTTCCTAGGTTTTAGCAATTCGCTTATCTTTAATCAATTTTTTGTATTCTCTCCTACTGAAAAGCCAAATACTAATCTTTCTATCACTTCTGTAATATATTTAGTTGGCCGTCTCACTATTCTTGGCTAAGCAATTCTTAGGGCTCATTTGTACTTACCGAATATTCGTATGCTAGTCCTCACATTTTGGTTATTTTGTCAAAATTCTCACACCGCTCTTAAAGAACTTTAATACGGGGACCAAGACCTATAAGCAATTCAAACTATACCTCAACCGAAAGAAAATGCGTGTCTTAGTAATCGGGTATAGTGTAAACTCATTAAGTCTTTAACCAATAGAGATTATTATTTTTTTTTCACCGAAGTGCCTTATTTATTATCTCTCTTCACCTGACGTAGCTCGATTCCTAATGTGAGCTACATAACCTGCACACTATCCAAGGCGGCTTATCGTAGATTACTAATCGTAATATATGAGCAGAGTTCTCAACGATTTATGGGCCAAATATACGTTCCATTTGTTTCCAGCTGATGGATTTTTAGTGCTCATGCTAAACAGAGACAAAACACAAATAATTATGTTTGTCTTAAAACATAACTTTTTTCACTCGATAGATGAAGTAAAACTTTCTCCTTATATTGATGAAAAAACTCAGCGGCAGAAAAAGTATTTTCCTATCGCTGTCTGCGGAAGTAAAAGCACTTTTGCTGTCTCTGGCTTATCCAATTCAATAAAGAGCTTTATAAAATCCATCCAGTGATTCTGTCATGCTATACGGGGCATTTATGTAATTTTTTTAGAATGGTGACAATATTTTCGGTAAACATTGTAGCGTTTGAGGAAAAAATAACATGTGTTATTCAGAGTAAAACTGTCAGATGTTATATTTACATATTTTTTCATAGATTTATTCTTATTTATATTCTCCTTATGTCTATATTTTATTTTCATCATCCTCTTTTTACCTATTCTACGTCGACCGATTTTAATATATTTATATTACATATCTATGTATTTATATCTACTTAAGTCTTTGTTTCCATTTCCTAGCAATTTTATGAATTTTCTTCTTTTCATCTGAAACTGATACTTAAAGGAGAATATACCTTTACACTTTTGGAAAAAACAAGAAAAGCCTTTACTTCCTTTTAGTAGCTTTATCTTCTGCACTTAAAATAATTAGGTTCCCTTTCACTGTATTTCTTCATTTAAACACATTTCACTTATTTCTTCTCACCTTAGAAGAATTTTTCTTCGGTAAAACAATATCCGTAAATCATTTCTCACAAATTTTTTCGCCTTTTCTTGCCTCTTAATTGAAGACTCAACAATTGGGTAGCGTCCAGCTGACACACGTCTTGTTGACTATTTTATTTCATAGTTCTTCTTTAATTATTTTACTCTAATTCTATATTCGTTCTTATATATTGTTTCAAATAATGTATAGATATTTATTCATTATCTTCTTCTCGTTTTAGTCCTTTTTACATAGATATATTTATTTTATACCGATGTAAACAATTGTAAATGCAACTATCATTTCTTATATCAAACGTGCTATTTAAAATCCATCTGTCAATCCATTTCTCCTAGATCCTGCGTCCTTTATACCTTTTAAATTTTCCAGGTTTTATGAACTGTAATTTTTTTCTCTGATTCACACAATAAGGTACAAATCATTGCTGCTCATATTGTCACGATTTGTATTTTTTATCGGTGACGACACGCCTTACTTAGCGTGTAGGAGAGTAACTCAGATTTAGGAACGCACTACGTCAAGTTGAGAAGAGATAAGAAAGGAGACACATTGATAAAAACAATAACAAGTTTATTTACAAACAAACTTAACAACGGTTAGATTGTATACTAATAAAGGCGTGTTTAAGATTATAGATGAATTAAGAGTTTACACTATACCCAATTAATATGAAATGCATGTCTTCTCGAGGGAGGCTTAGTTCAAAGTTTGTCTAGCAAGCGACGTCACTATTTTATTAATAAAGTTTATGTGAGCGGGTTGTCTTTTATTTAGGTATTTGTTCTGATATTTATGAGGTAAGTCTTTTTAAGTTATCACAAATTGCTAAGGCACCTTCACTACTTTTTGTAACTCCCCAAAAACTATCCCTTCACTAGAAGCTCTGATACTTCATAAATTCGACTCTCTCTATACTTTTTAGTAGCTCCCGAATGTCGTATACCTATGCATAAGTTCACCCAGGTTAGGTAACGACCTGACAACCTTATACCTGTGTAAAGTGTTCTCAGTTATGGGGGTGGTGGGATAGAACAACTAGAAGTGGACGTACCTGTGTACTGTCCAGCGACCAATTGAGCGGTTTGAGAGACCCGAAAGTCTCATTAACTCGGCGTTTGCCTGCGTATTTATATGTTACAAAATGCTGACGGCTGCATCATTAAGGATTAAAGTCGTTCCCGTCGACCGCTCAAATTGTTTATAATTAACAGTGAATGTTTATATAACATTTTTCAAGTTCAAGTTCAAACTTGCGACAGGGTCATATTTAATTAATGATTTTAATTAGTTCACACATTCTCCCTCCCTGATAACGTTGGTCCCCAACGTTTTAACCTGACTTATTGGCATTAAAAGAGAGAAAACCGACCTCAATTCGAGAAGACATACTGTATTGCACCTAATTTTATTATAATTTAATATATATTTCGTCAGTGGACTTGTTCTGGCTTAGATCCACCCATTTCCATTTCATGTAGTAAGTTCTCGTATGGTTTGCCTCGCTCTGTGTGCTAGTTATAGGTACATGTAACAAAAGAAAAATAGTTTTACAAGTTGTACTAACACTGTTATAATCTTATCCTATGTTTTCATATTTGTGACGTTTTTTATTGTCTTATTTCATAAAACCCGGCTGTTTACTAGAGATGTATTATTTCAAAATGTATTTGCTTTTATGGCCAATAACGTTTTACGTCTCAATATTCATTGTGTTAATAAAGCAACTACGTGACAAACGTATTATTTAAATACGGTTCTGTTTTTAACTTATTACTAATTATATATGATAAAAACTCTCCCGATTTGATTTTTTTAAGCTTACTGATCTATTCTACCTTATATCTAGTGCAAACCTATCCGTTTTGAGAACATCTTTTTATACTGGCTTATAATGCCATTTTTTAAAACTACATTTTTATGTCTATGGACAATAAATTGCCTTTCATATGATATCTCCTCTATTAAGATGCGTCCATCCCAACAGAGGTGACATTAATTCATTGTCTTTATAGCTGTTAGTTTTTTTTTTGGAAAAGGTCTGTTAGTGCGGTATATCTATAAAGATAATGAATTTTTTCCCTTGGCATTAAAAAGCAACTCATTGCGGCCCTGTAATACTATAAATCACCTATACTAACAATATTACGGTTTGTTAAACTTATTATAAAATAAAATTTAAAAAGCTATTTAAAAAGCCGGTTCTGTCTATATTCTAGTTAGCCATTGTTCTATACTTCTTAATTTTAAATCCATTACTTACAAATTTATCAAAACTATATAGTATATGGACTTTCCCGTCTATGTATCAAATATTTGCTAATAGCATTATAACAGGTTATTGACTCAGTTATATTTCTTGACCTATCCAAAACTTGCTTATATGGGTATATCAAATGACACAATTTATTTTACTTGCTGACTTAATTCAACAAGCCAGTTTTGTTTAAGGCAATAAAATATATTTGCAACATATCATATGTCTTTATGAATCTTATTATTTTCTTAAGTTATCGCCTGGCAATTCAATCTTGTGCCATTTCGATGAATTAATATTAACAATGCAATGTAAATTAATAGGAAATTATACGTAACGCTTCCGTGGGTCACAGATGGCGACTGCATATGTCATTTTCGCAGATTCCTTGTGTTGCGGACTGCTTGGTTTACACAAAGCCTGGTAGATGGTGCTCGTAGTGGTCTTCTTTACAATGCTGTCTGCTGTAGTTCGCAGTCTCGTAGACTCGGTTCTTTGTTCCTTGAAAGACGTGGAAAAATGGCGTCGATTTGATTTGCTTCTTCGTGTGTTGGCATTGGATGGGCTAAAGAATACAATCAAATATAAGTCTCGTGAATATGACCTTTGGCAATATTAGATACTTGGCAAGATTTGATCTAAGGTTTGTTATTATTGAATTATTTTTTAAATTATCTAATATGTTGTCTACTGCTGCAGGTATTTCATTCATATATTATAATTTCTTATACTTTATTTCTTTTTAGAATAAAATCCTAACGCTGCGCCGGTCCTGTATGGACTCAATTGGTGTTTTCCAATGGCTCCTGACTGGTCCTGGATTGTGATCCATGCAGCATGTTCTCAAGGTAAGGTTATCTATACATTATTTACAATTTCTTTCTGCTTTTCTATACACTTCTTGGTATCGCTTATGTATACATTTTCCCATATATTTATTTTATTCTATGTCTCTTATATTTACTTTCCATGTTTTAAGTTTTTCTTACTTAAGACTTGTTTTAAATGTATATAGGCACGCTATATATATCTATGCTTTTATGTAAATTGTGTAGGACAGAGAAACATTATATTATTATTTATATATCCACGTATGCTCTCACACATGATATAAACATCTTTTGCTTATACATTTCTCCATTATTTCACTTTATTAGCTTTACATAAACACCTTTTGCTTATATATTTCCTCACTATGTACGCTCCTTTTTTTCTCAAAAACATCTTCTATATTTCTTCTCAACTTTACATAAACAACTTTTCAACTTATGTATGCTTCTTCTATATTCTTCATGCTTTACATAAACATTCCTTGCTTATGTGAAATTTCAGCTGGGTACTTTGCCTTTGAGCATCTTTGGTACCAAAATATTTGCTTAACTTCCTTCAACGTCAGCGTAGCTACTTCAGTCCCTATATGCTCAACTTTTCCATGCTTAAATTTTTTGCTGTGATGTTATCTTTTAGACCATCCATCGTTGCAATCTTATTTAGGCCGGAGAACACTTTACTTCATAATCCTTCCTCGTATACACATATATTCCTCCTGTATATACTTTCAATACACAATTTTAATGGCAACTCATATTTACTTGTGCTTTGCTGTATATATCTTCACATTTGCTTCACCTATTTATTTTGCATACATAGTTTACTAATTTACTCGCTAATATTCTAGCTTCATTTTTCTTCATAAATCCTATGTTCTATACTATGTTTATTTTTCTATGTAGTTTATTAACTTCCTAAGTGTGTTTATCTATATACTTGTCTTATTTACACTCGGGCTTATATTATGCTATGTTTCACTATATATTTTCTATGTTTCACTATATATCTTTCTTATTTATATTTTAACCTCCTAAGTGCCTTGTATATATCATTTTCTATGAGCACTTGGGTTTTATATTTACACTATTTACATTTTGAGGCTTCGGGTCTCTCCTAGTTTTTGTGTTTTGTTTTCTTAGTTGCTTAAATTCTTCTTTTACTTGAGTACTTGTTACATATAATTATATTTTCCCTCTCTTCGTCCTCTTCACTTGTTTCTCCTGCTTGCTCCATGGTTTCCTTTAGTTTCACCTATACAAATCTGTTGTATTGCTCCATTTTGATGTCTGTTCCATATAATTAACTATATTTGTGTTTTCGGTATTGACTTGCACTTTCGCCAAAAATTAGCGTTCCCACAACGTAGTTAACTTTTTCTTTGTTTGTTCCAGGTATGAACATAGACTCCTAGATGGCGTTTGTGACGTCGACCGCCCGTACTTCGGCAAGCGTCCGTGGATGCAGCACGTGTCTGTACTCTGTCTTTGGTGACGCCGACCACCTCTAGATGGCAGCACTTGGCCGTACCTCGGCGCATGATTCGAATCAATATGTGCTTAGATTTTATGCAATAGCTAAACTGACCTAGCCTGCGTTTATTAAATGTTTAATTATTTAATGATTTACCTGATTTTGATGTTTAATTTAAGTTATTACTGTTGTTGTGACGTCGATTCATTAAGATGGCGGCACTAGGCCCAATTAACACTAAATTGCTTGGCGTCACTATTTTAGATGTGACGTAGATGAATTATACGTGTCACGACGCTCAAATTAAATCACTTGGCAAGAGGGTGGTTTATTTCAAAGTTTATTTGGCATCGTGAGCGACGCCACTGTTTATTTAATAAATTTTATGTGAGCGGGTTGTCTTTTATTTAGGTATTTGTTCTGATATTTATGAGGTAAGTCTTTTTAAGTTATCACAAATTGCTAAGGCACCTTCACTACTTTTTGAAACTCCCCAAAAACTATCCCTTCACTAGAAGCTCTGATACTTCATAAATTCGACTCTCTCTATACTTTTTAGTAGCCCCCGAATGTCGTATACCTATGCATACGTTTACCCAGGCTAGGTAAGGACCTGACAACCTTATACCTGTGTATAAGTGTTCTCAGTTATGGGGGTTGTGGGATAGAACAACTAGAAGTGGACGTACCTGTGTACTGTCCAGCGACCAATTGAGCGGTTTGAGAGACCCGAAAGTCTCATTAACTCGGCGTTTGCCTGCGTATTTATATGTTACAAAATGCTGACGGCTGCATCATTAAGGATTAAAGTCGCTCCCGTCGACCGCTCAAATTGTTTATAATTAACAGTCAATGTTTATATAAGATTTTTCAAGTTCAAGTTCAAACTTGCGACAGGGTGATATTTAATTAATGATTTTAATTAGTTCACAATATCCATACATATTCCATAATATCTCATATATTTCGTTTTGCCTATGTATCATTAAAGTTCTTTATTTAATTCCAATATTTTCTGTTTGAAACAATCTTTTCTAGTTTCATCTCCTTCATTCATATTTCCTCCTAACAAACTCTATATTCATTTCTTCAGTATTGTCATCTCTAAAACTATTCCCTATGTCCTCCGCTTCCTCTTGCTGATTCTCGAGATTGTTGCCAGTAATTGCTGATGTTTCGTTCCATGGACGACGGCTGGGTGGGATTCTGAGTACTTCATTTTAGTCTGAAAAAAATGGTTCTAAAATAAACAATTTCGTGAGTCGCCACGGCTATAAAGTGGGCCAAGAAATACCTCTTGATTTAATTCTAAAAATATCCCTGCTCAGACTATACGTGGATTGAAGTGGCATCTACATCGTATATTATGTGTTGCGCGACAGAGGAAATAGCTATAAAGTGGGCCAAGAAGTACCTTTTGATTTGATTCTAAAAATATCCCAGGTCGGACTGTACGTGGATTGAAGTAGCATCTCCATCGTATATTACATATGCGGCGGAGGAAATATTTCGATGAAGATTCACGTTTTTTTACTGCAGTGGGACATATACTAAAGGGAGATCCTTTGGCACTCGACGAGCGGTGTGTGTGCGAAGATGTTGATTGGCACGGTTCTAGAATAGCTGTAGGTTGTAATTTGGGAGAAAGAGATGTCCCGAGAGTGAATTTCACAGTGATGCAGTGCGGCAGACAAAAGAGTCCTTGCAAAAAGTAGTTGTCGTTCGATCACTGAAGTTAAGAAACATCGGGCGTGGCTAGTACTTGGATGTGTGACCGCTTGGTGCACTTTTATGAAGGTTTCACGTCTACCGCTTGTAAAGTGTTTTAAATTTTATATAGTTTTTAATATCGCTCTGCTGAAGTATTCATTTCTGTCGTGCGCTTTTAAGAGCACACTTATTTCTCATTATCTGTAATCGGTATGTACGGATTGATTTGGCCATAGAGATATTTATAGCTTTCAATACAAATTTTTTAAATATTGTAGCAACAAATGTTAGCATTGTAGCTAAAAGATCGTTGAAAAAATGCAGTTGAATGTTTGGGCACGCTGTAAAGATTGCAATGGCGAGTATTGCATTTATGAGTCTCGCTGCGCCTATTAATCTTAGCGGTTAAGTATGAAGGAGAGATAGTAGTATTTAATTTGTATATAAAACGGGCATATTGAAGCCGAAAACGCTCCTCAAGGTTTAACCATCCAGAATCAGAAAAACTAGCAGAAATATGATCATATTTACGTAAGTTGTATGAGAAACGAATACAGGAGTTCTGAACTCGCTGAAGGCTTTCCTTGTCACGATTTAAATTGGCCGGCCAATAAATGATGCTGGAATAGGCAAGATGAGACAAAACTAAAGAAGCGCAAAGTTTTAATCTTAGTTCCTTACTCAGAATATCTTTATGAATATAAAGGGATCTCAATGCGCAATACGCTTTATGGATTATTTTGATGACATGAGTCTTAAAACGGAGATCAACATCAATCCACAGGCCTAAGTTTCTACAGGAATCTTTAGAATCAAGTAGCTAATCATTAAGGTAAATCCTAAAGTCAGGACTAGAAACAGTAATACCTTTCTGGCTGCCAAAAATCAACATTTCCGTCTTTGACCCATTAAGTATCAAACAATGTGCAGCAGATATATCCGACAAAAGCTTTAAATCCTCAAGCTCAGTCAGACCAAATGAATAATAAACTTGTGTGTCATCCGCATATTGATGAAAAGAATATGATTGTAAAATACTACAAAAGTCAGCACTATAAATTAAAAATAACAATGGCCCTAAAACGCTTCCCTGGGGAACACCTCTTTTAAGCATCGTGACATCGGAATAGTTATTGCTAAAAGCCACTATTTGAGATCTTTTAGATAAATAATTCCTAAAGAATGAAACAGCTAAATCACCAAAACCAAAATATTTTAGCTTTATACAAAGAGTCTGATGACTGAAAGTATCGAATTATCGAATTACTGTAATACAGCAAGACAAGGCAAGTGTTCTGTTTAGAGTCCCAAGCTGAAAAAATGTCACCAGTAACTTTTAAAAGAGCCGAAGTCGTACTGTGATTAGGGCGAAACCCCGATTGATTGACAGGTAGTATTCGATTAATAGATAAAAAAGCTCTCACTTGATCAGCCACAATCCTTTCCAAAACCTTTGACAGTATTGGTAACAAACTAATTGGTCGGAAATCATTAATAGAAGAGGGGCTTGATTTCTTAGAAATAGGTAGAACATACGCAGACTTCCAAGCCTGAGGAAACGTACCCGAAGTAAGACACTTATTTAACAAAAAAGTAAAAAAAGGGGTTAAAGTAGGAACAGTGTACAATACCATCTTTAAGTCAATTTTATCTGGACCCACCGCTGAGGAACCGACAATAAACAACATTCTTGTGACCAAGTCATCACCCACCTTGTAAAATCTAAATGGAGTAGTTAAATGAGAAAATAACGTACTTCCGTAAGTCTGAGTTATGTAATCGTTAGGCTCATCCACAGCATATCCATTAACAGAAAAAATGGAATTAAACTCATCTGGGCTGCCAAAATTATCAGGAGAATCCGACGCCTTAGTTATAACAGTAAACCAACGTAAAAATTTCCAAAAATTTTTTGGGTCACTTCGAAATTTGTGGCTTAAAAAAGCCTTTTTTTCAGCGCGAATAGAATAATTAACAAAATTTCGCAAGTCCCTATATTCTCGCCAGAAAGTATCAGATTTGTTTTGACAGTACCTAAGACGAGCCCTATTTTTAAGCTTAATCAGTAACTTAATATTGTCAGTCAACCATGGGGCAGGACGTTTTTTTATTCTAACTGTTTTATATGGTGCGTGTAAGTCAAATAACTGTGTTATATTCATTGATTTGCATAAGAGTGGATAAGTAATAAATAGACCAAACATGGCAAATTTACGACCGCGAAATATAAACAAAACGATTCCTATTTTGCCTTGCGCATTAGATAATTAGTGGGAGCCATCTATTGCACTGTGAAGGTCATTAGGCAGGCCCGGACTCCAAAATTTGAACTCCTACTCTTGTGATTATGAACGAAAGTAATTATTTCTCCAAATATTCGGTAGAGTAGTCTTGCCGATTATGAAATGAGCCAGTTAGCATAGGGAAACAAACAATAAGGTATAAATAAGTAATACTTATAATAATTATACTTACTTGAAATGGGAAATTCCGGCTATTTTGCATCTACTGCTACAAAACACAACCATACACTTTCGGGATTCTATTTTGGTAGCATCGCCCATTGTTTATGTGCGTATTGTTCAATTAAAACGAAAATCAAAATAGGATACGTGCAGAGCACAAACGTGAACCACTAAACTAAAACTAATTAAGCAACTACAAACACTAGGTCCAAAGAAAGTCAATAAAAAGTAATGTATTCGAATTATCAACGCAAAACGCCGCGCCGTCAAAACGAAAACACGTCAAAAACAAAAGCCAAGTTCGGTCCTGATCGACGCCTGCTGAGACGGCAAGTGTTTTAGTGCGCATGACGAAACGGGATTTTCTTTGTTTACGTTTTTCGATTTTGCGTTGATTTTGTCATGCGCAGAAACTCGTTTTTTCGCCCATAGGTTGCCACTTTTGAATAGTGCAACAGGCGGCTATTGCTTATCCACTACTATAGAAATCAATGGTTATATTGCTATTTAAAAAATCTACAGCATCATCAATATCAGCAAACTGAAAAATGCTGTTTCAGCTAATCTGAGAAAGATCATTTAAAAAAAGATCGTGGTTAAAAAGAGAGTAATCTGTATATGTTTTAAAAATAGTAGGCTGGCGTTCTTTTTTAATTTTAAATGAACAACTGACCAGATGGTGATCCGATATACCCTCCATCCGATGAACATCTATATTGTTACAAAAGTCTAACGATGACGTAACTATAAGGACAATTAAAGTACTCGTAGTATTTCTAACCCTTGTAGGGTCAGTGATAAGTTGGCTCAAACCGTATTTGTCAAGAAAGTTCCTTAACTGCAAGTAGGCAAAACTATTTGTATTTAAAAAATAAACGTTAAGATCCCCCCCAAATATAACAAAATCAAACTGAGGAATTAAAAATGTGAGAGAGAATTCAAAATCCGACAGACAAGTGACCAAATTACACGTCGGAGGTCTGTACAGGGTGTCCACATTTCGTTGTAATTGCCGGGTATCTCGGTTATTAATGAAGATAGGAGGATGCGGTTTTCGCAATAGTGTGCTACTTTTTCGTAAAACGAAAGATGCCGTAAACAGAAGTTTCATAGCCCCCTTGGTTTTTGAGATACAGGGCGAAATTGAAAATCTGTCATTTTCGGGCACCCCTCGTATCTCTGTTACCTTGTATAATATCGGAAAGGTGAAAACGGACTCCCATAGAGTTTTTTGCGTAGAATCCAGTGGCGTACGTGAAATTTTTCTAGCTATGACCGTTATTGAGAAAGAAATTAAACTTTTATTTTTTCAAATGAAATACTCTGTATATTTTTTCAAATTTTAACTGACTTTTTTCTGGGCTTTTAAAAAATATGTAATAGTCCATATATATTTTTAAAATGTGAGCTTAAAATTTAATTTAACAAAATTATCAAAAATAAATTAGTAGACTGTGATTCAAAAACAGTAGGTAATGAAACGGTTGTCAAACAAGACATTGTTGTGTAGTGTATGTCTATACAAATCGATAATAATTGTTGTAAATATACTAATAATTATTAAAATGGCAGCAAATCAAGTGCTTGAAAATTTGGAATATTATGATTTACTTGCCTGTTTTATAGAATCTCGTGAGAGTGTAGATGCTGCATCTGAATTATACTTAAACAGGTATTATTTTGATATATTTTTGGTCGCCTAATCACTAGTTTTCTTATTCTATTAATTTGTACCGTAGATATCCAGAAAGGAGGCAGCCTAATAAAGTAATATTCTCTAGACTTAAATTTAATTTAGTTAACTTTGGCTCTTTCAAAAAACCCAGGCCGAAACAATATAATAAAGACAATCGGGAAGTTGATGAAATAAATGTCTTAGCTAGTGCAAATGCAACTCCTGAAACTTCTTGCAGACAAATTGAAACTAACGTAGGTATTGTCAAGTCTCGAGTCCAAACAATTTTAAATGAATATAAATATAAACCTTATAAGTTCAGAGTTGTGCAAAACTTACATGCTGGTTATGCTGAACGACGCACTCAATTCTGCCAGTGGTATCTACAAAAAGTCAATTTAGATCCCGCTTTTTCAACGAAGGTTATTTGGTCAGATGAATCATATATAAGTAGCGCTGGAATATTTAATAGGCATAAAACTAGGCATTGGTCAAATGAAAACCAAGATGTAATAATTCCACGAGAGCGACAAGGAAGATTTGGTTTTAGTGTCGCCTGTTTCATCCTCGGAAGGCAAATTAGATACCAAATTTTTGAAAACGCTCTCACTGCAAATCGGTATATGGAGATATTACCAAATATATTGCCGGATTTGTTAGAAGATGTGCCTTTAGCACATCGTAATGACATTTTTTTCCAGCAAGACGGTGCTTTGTCTCATAATTCACAAATCATGAGGCGTTATTTAGACCATAATTTTCCCGATCGTTGGATTGGGACGTACGGGCCTGTGCAATGGGCACCTAGGTCGCCTGACCTATCAATATTGGATTTTTTTATGGGGATATTTGCAGAAATTAATATATCGTTTCCGACATAACACAATTGAAGATCTCCGTAACGCCACTCATCAGGCATTTACGCAATTGAGAGGACGTCCTATAGCAGTTTCAAATGTCCTACGGAGAATTGCGATATTGTGTCAAAGATATTTGAGACAGCAGGGCAATCAGTTTGAGCACCTATTTTAATATTATTTTTAATATTGTTACTATTTTATTAGATAGGTATACCTAACCACATAATAGATATTTAAATAATATTTAATTATAAAAGAGTTATGGATTGTTTATAAAATAAAAATTTAAGTTCCTTATTACTGCTACTAGTTACCATATCCCATCACACATTATATCCACATTACCCCCTTTTATCTGTGCAGTGATCAGATATAGATAATTAAAAATTTTGTTAAATTAAATTTTAAGCTCACATTTTAAAAATATTTATGGACTATTATATATTTTTGAAGAGCCCAAAAATAAGTCAGTTAAAATTTGAAAAAATATACAGGGTATTCCATTTGAAAAAATATAAGTTTAATTTATTTCTCAAAAACGGTCATATCTAGAAAAATTTCACGTACGCCACTGGATTCTACGCAAAAAACTCTATGGCAGTCCGTTTTCACCTTTCCGATATTATACAAGGTAACAGAGATACGAGGGGTGCACGAAAATGACAAATTTTCAATTTCGCCCTGTATCTCAAAAACCAAGGGGGCTATGACACTTCTGTTTACGGCATCTTTCGTTTCACGATAAAGTAGCATTGCGAAAACCGCATCCTCCTATCTTCATTAATAACCGAGATACTCGGCAATTACAACGAAATCTGGACACCCTGTACAGTGTTCCAAGACATATATTTTTACCAGAAACCTTGGTGGATACCCATAACTGCTCTAAACCACCCACACTTTGTTGCGGCAAAGAAATAGATTTAATTTTAATATGTCTCCTACAATAAAAAGCCACACCCCCCACCCTTCGCAAGGCGGTCATTACGTAATATGTAAAAATCCTCAATGAAGACAGCGCTATCCAATATCCTTCCATTAAGCCACGTTTCAGAAAGCCCCAATATGTCATACTGACTATCGGAAACAAAATCAGCAAATAGCTGAAAATTAGCACATAATGAACGAATATTAAAGTGGCAGAAAAAAATGCAGTCCTTAACCATGAGATACAATGCATAGTTGCAGCTCCTATAATTATCAAAAAACTAAACATTTAAACAATGAAGAAATAATAATAATATCAATCATCACTGTATTAAAAAAGAATAGAAAATTAAATTCAAGACTAATTTTAGAATGATCAATTACAATATGTATACTCCACTGTATTTACCAAAATCATTAAAAATAAAATTACTACTACCAATATAAAAGTAAAACAGTATGGCAGACCTAAACAACAGCAAAATTTAAGCATAAAGAAAAACAATCAATATAAAAATCCAATAATAAACAAATACCCACTTATATAGATTGAAAAGGGAATATCCTGAAATAAATTGCAATAATATATTTATTGGGAATCAACCAATAACGCCATGCTTAAAATTAAGTATACATTAAATTATTATTTGTAAATGGAATTCATTCTGTATAACAAAAAAGGGCTAAACTGAAATATAAACATGATGCATACCTATTATTATAGCTCAACCATATCAATAAAATCATCGTCTAAGTCACATAGCATTAACATTAGTTATGGGCCGCTTTTTATTCTGTTGATTGCACCAAACATATATCTTACCACCAGCAGACCAAACCATATTATTACCAAACTTTTTTTTAGCCGCTACAAGAAGATCATACCGCACCTTAGACAGATCCTCATACAACGAGTAGCCAGATCCTTTTAACAATTTTTTAGCAGTAAATGCCGCACTGCACAGAATATTATTGGAAAAATTAACTAATATAGTTCTGGGACGATCATTATTATCAGACTTTCCAACGCGAAACACCGAGTCCAAGTCAGAAGTTTTGCAGGAAACTTTCAAGTAGACACCAAAAATTGTTTTAACAACACCCAATACGTCTTCGTTTAGTTCCTCCGCCACACCATTTAGTCTCAAGCTGTTTTTCTTGGTGTGTTGCTCCAACTTTTTGCTCCAGAGACTTTATTGACTCGAGATTAGTATTAGCAAGAGAACTGATGTGACCTAAAGATCGTTATAGGTCATCAATTTTGGAGGAGACTGTCTTCACCATATCATCTATTTTTTACGACAATTTAGTTTCCAGTCTAGCGCAAACTCTACTCATAAACTCCTCCATTTCGGGACTGGGATCATCCGTAGTGACAGATAGAGTACAAAACGAGGAGCACAACTGCACGTGCTTTACTCACACATCAGCGATATATGTATACCTAAATATAAAACGAAGTATTAGTGCTTCCAGTTGTACGACGAATGGGTGCGCTCTTGCCGTCTGTCGTGACTGTCTGCCAGACGCAGGTTGCTGGGGGGAGATGAGGCGGGTCAAATCCTCTTACGTGAAAATATCTGTAAAAGAGGTATATTTCGGCCACATGTCAGCGGTGTTCCAGACTGTTCAGATCTCAGGTCAAATTCGGCTCGCCGACGAGATGCGCAGCTCTCTTCTGAATAGAACCTAGCAGCTTTAGGTTGTGATTAGGCGCGGCAGCCCAGACGTGAGAGCAATATTCTAAGCGTGGTCTTTTTTACGCTTTGTAGATTTCTTTGAAATATTAAATAAATTTGGCTGTAAAACAATTCAGGTTAATAAGAATAATCTAGGGAGAAGACTAATAAACAATAAAGACAAAATTGACAAACAATCTAAATCTGGTGTTTACAAAATAAATTGTGTGAACTGTGAAGCTGTATACGTAGGACAAACTGGTCGAAACTTAAATATTATAGGATTAAAGAACACAAAAAAACGATTTTACATAATATTAAAAATTCTGGTTTAGCAAAATATTATATGGAAAATATCCATTTTATAGATTCCAATAATGACAAACTTTTACACACGGAGACAAAAGCAAAAGACTGAACCTTTTGGAGTACCTAGAAATCCAAAAGTCACAAAAAACAGACGTTTTAAAAACGAACGACCAACTGACCTGCTCTTTAAATACCTGCATAATTGACAGTGCAATAAAAACAAAATACCGTCACGCGGTTTAGTAGGGTATAACAATTTTAGGTTTTAGTATGCAACTACTCTTGATAAAGGCCTCATCAAGCCGAAACATATGTAGAGAAAAATATCTGATTAAATGATTTTAAAACATCTAAAAGCAGTGTACTAATTATCCCTAGTATTATTATGAAAAATATACCTTTATTTATTTTAAAACATTGGCTTTTATCAGTTTAACCTTTGTCTTTTCAATGAAATATAATAATTCATTTACTCATTTCAGAAATATGTTTGCCTAAAAATTCGCCAGGAGCATAAACTTCTTTATGTCTCATATTCTCGTTTAAATTTTCGAATACTCAACTTTAGAGCAATTCGTCAATCAAAATCAAGTGACTGCGTGACACTTTGAAAGGCCTAAATGGGGGTGCATTTTTTTAAATAGAAACGTTAAAAGGCATTTTAATTTGGCTTATTTTTTATAATATTGGCATCTAGTTGTAAGGAAAAACTGTTCTGTTGCGTAATTGATCAAAATGAATTGACAAAAATTAGCACAACTTATTAGATCATTTAATTATTGTACTATACTGCCCCAGGTTACGAATAAAATATATAATTACTTACGAGTTTCTTCTAAATTTAAGTAATTATATCAGAAATTAATAAATTGGAAAAAACATTTTAGAGAATTTTTACAAACGTTTCGTCGAATGGAATTGAGCAGACACTGATCAGTTAATTGCCATATTCCATCATTGTCAGAAACAATTATCTAGTTTAAATTTTATGTTGAGTGCGGAATTCAGCTGCTGCGCTGATTATTAAAGATCTACTAATAAAAACTTTTCCACTTTTAACTCAATTCTAACAGCGTTTCTTTTGAAAATTGCATTTAATGAGTTTATCAAGACAGTTATTAATCTAGAGAAAACAGTATTATTTGATTCTTTATGTTTCTTTATTTAGTTATTTTATATTATGATTGTTCATTCTCGTCCAATTTGTGCTGGGACTCGCTAGTATCGTAAATATAGTCAAATAAAATCTATACTATATTATTTTCCGATTACCTTGGCATGCTTCTGTTGGCGAATATCATTATTTAGTGCCATCCATCAAGAAAAATAACAACTTTTGGTTGTTACCGAGCAATTTAAATCAGACGGCGAATAATCGCAGAGTTTAAAGAACCAGTAAAGTTAGTATAGGTTATTTTTAAAATATTACATACATACATACATACATACATACATACAAGGTAGCTCTACAGCCCAGGGTCGGCCTTGGCTGACTGCACTATACTCCTGCGGGCCTCCCGGTCCTCCAACAGATTCGTTTAGAGGAGATTTTTGTGAGATCTGCTTTGATGTTGTCTTTCCATCTCTTGCGTGGTCTCCCAAGTGGCCTTTTTCCCGACGGTCTCTCCTCCCATATCAGTCTCGTCAGTCTGTTATCTTGTAGTTATGGAGATGCCCGTACCATCTTAGGCGCTGGGACTTAATTTCAATGACAATATAACCATCGCCATAAAGCTGACTAATCTCGGCGTTTGTCCTGATGCGATACTGGTTGCTCTTAGGGTCGTGGTGGGGACCAAAAGTTTTTCTTAGAATTTTTCTTTCGAAACGCCTAAGTTTTTATTCATTAGCCTTAGTCATTGTCCATGTCTCGCATCCATAAGTGATTATTGACCTTATAATGCTTTTATAGAATTTCACCTTTGAGGTTCTTGAGATGCTTTTGAATTTGAAAAAGTTGTTTAGAGAGAACAGACATCGATTTGCTGCTTGTATTCTGCCTTTTATTTCCTCTGTGACATCGATATCGGCTGTAATTGTAGCTCCTAGATATTTGAAACTCTCCACTCGTTCAAAATTATAAGTGTCTATTGTTACATTCTGCCCTTTTCTATCTCTGCGCCCCTGTCTGTATATGCACATATATTTGGTCTTTTCCTCGTTAATCTTGAGTCCTACTTCTCTTGTAAGCTTTTCTATGCGATTAAAGATACCTTTTATTGTTGGTGTGGACTCTCCAATGATGTCAATGTCATCTGCATATGCTAACAATAATTTCGAGCCTCGGGCAGTCATGAGTTCTGTTAGAATTTCTGCCGACCTCATAGCTTTCCATGGCGAGATTAAAGAGTAGAGGTGACAAGGTATCTCCCTGTTTTAATCCGCTACGTATCTTAAAACTATCTGAGAGCCTGTTATTTATTCGCACTTTTCCGTCCTCCATACATGCTTTCGTCATCTGGATGAGTTTTCTTGGGACTGCGAATTCGGCCATTGCATTCCACACTTGTGATCTTTCAATGCAGTCGTATGCTTGCCGAAAGTCTATGAATAGATTATGGATAGTACGGTTGAACTCCCATCCATTCCCTAGTAGTTGCCTGAGCGTAAAAAGTTGGTCAATAGTGGATCTAAATTTTCTGAAACCCGCTTGATATTCCCCTAGGACGCTCTCTGAGTATGGAGTTAATCTATCTAGTATCTAGAACAATATTGGCTAGGACTTTGTAGGCCGTATTGATGAGTGAGATTCCCCTGCAGCTTGAGCACTTTGACTTGTCACCTTTTTTGTGGATTGGTATTATGATGCTTTCTTGCCGTTTTGTTGGAATTCTCTCCTCTTTCAATATCAAAGTAATTAGTTGGTGTAATTGTCTGTATAATGATTCACCTCCGTACTTTAATAGTTCTGATGGTATGTTATCCGATCCAGGGACCTTTCACTGCCTTTCGAATTTCTTTTATAGATGGTTCTTCCACAGGGAGATCTGCTGTGTGGTATGTATTTTCAGTGTGCTTTTCGTCGGGTTCTATATTTAGCAGCTTTTCAAAGTAGTTTTTCTATGTTTCCAACTGTTCGTGATCGTTGATTATCATGTCTCCATTATCGCTTTTCAACATCGGGAGCGACCGGGGCTGATATTTTCGTTTTTCGGTTTTTATTGCCTTATAGAATTCCCTAAAAGCTGGTTTAGACCTGTTTCTTTTGATCATCTCGTATTTTTGACGTTCATATTCTTGTTTTTTTCATTTTATAAACTTCCTGGCTTCTTTGCGAGAGTTTGCATATTTTTCTCCGTTTTCAGATGTATCGTGCTGAACCGTGGCTTTCCTAAACGTATCTCTTTCTTGCAGTTTTTGTTGACACTCTTCATTAAACCATAATTTAGTTGTTTTCTTTTTGGTTTTCCCGATGGCTTTTTCTGCTGTCTTTTTTATCGTTTGTTCAATATAGTTCCACAAATCTTCAACATCCATTGTACGATTTTCATTCTCAATGAGTTTCTGTTCCAGTTCTTGTTCGTATTTTGTTGTTCTGCTGGATTCTGTAGTTTCTCTATATTCCATTGTGTGGTTTGGTTAGTTTTTTGGTTTTTCTGACTCGATATTCTAATTTGAAGTTTGGCTTTTACCAGGAAATGATCTGTATTTCCGTCTATTCCTCTAAGGCTTCTTACATCTAGGACATTGCTCCCATGCCTGGCGTCCACCACGACATGGCCTATCTGTTGATTTTATTAGCATGTTGTTAGCTGATGCTAATTCTATTAGTCATTGTCCGTTGTCGTTTGATATATTATGAAGGCTATGTTGCCCTATTGTCGGCGTTAAAGTTGGCTCTTTGCCTATTTTTGCGTTGAAATCCCCGCATAGCAATATCATATCCTCTTTAGGTAGGCTTTCTATTGTTCTTTCAAGCAAGTCGTAGAAGGAGTCCTTAGTGACTTCGTCCTTGTCTTCTGTAGGAGCATATACTGATAATAAGGATATGTTATTCCAATGTGCCTTTAGTCGTATGTAGCAGAGCCTATCACTTATGGGTTCAAAACGCAGAACACTGCTTATAAGTTGCTCTTTTATGACGAAACCAGTTCCACACTCATGTCGACCCTTCTGATTTCCACTGAAAAATACCACAGATTTACTTATTATAGGTCTAATCTCTTGTACCGCCACTATGTCCATTTCTATTTTTTCTAGTTGTTGTATGGCACTGTGCAGCTTCCGTTCTGTACCAGCTCTGTAGGCTCCATGTTCCAATATTCATAATCCATTTTCATTGCGAGTTTCGTCTTCTGAGTTGACCAGTCTGATTCCGAGGCATACGAGCAGTTTCTCCTTTCTACGAGAGCAGGTATTTAACCTTCCGCTCAACCCCCAAGACCTGGAGGACCAGCATTTTTTATTGGGGTTCATTCCCTTAGCCTAGAAGTTCCGGTTTTTAGACGCCGGAGACTCGCCTTTTACCCTCTTCCGTCAGCTCCATAACGCACATCCATTGTCCGCCATGCATTGTCCGGAGGTTACGCGGCACATGCCTTCTAGAACGTAGAAGTAGGATTTGTCAGAGCTTCTTTTGTAGACTGCGGGCATTTCCCAGAGTTTTATTGCAATTAAGTCTTCGGACAACTTCATCACCTCTGAGACCGAATACTGACCATTTAACCACCATTTTTAAAATATTGCATAAGGATTTATATAGTATTTGGATAAGATTATAGCACAGTGAATAATGACTTGTAATACCATACAAACTAGTATATTGCGCCAGTTAACTATTAATTGTGCACAAGTTTATCAATTATATTAATTGTGTAATTGCAAGTTAAACGGCGACATTGTATTAAGATTGTAGTTCGGTTATTAGCAAAAACATAGATAAATATGATGTTAGTTTTGAAGGGGGGCTTTTTCTGATGCCTGCTGATAGTGAAAATATTGAAGAGATAAATAGT
>MU182432.1:293826-307756 GCA_016904865.1 Pissodes strobi | reverse complement strand
TTTTTCTGATGCCTGCTGATAGTGAAAATATTGAAGAGATAAATAGTGGCTTGCATCATTACTAGAGTACAATCACTGTGATCATCAGCAAATGCTTGCCCATACACTACGTCTCCAGCTTCACTCACCTTTCTTATCCACTCTTCCATACACACTATCCAGAGGGTTTTCCCTAGACTCGACCCCTGGGGGCAACAAACAGCATCTCTCTCATTCTGCCCGTCATGACCACCTTTCTATCTCTTGATCTACTTGGACTGGCCATGCCAGGTTAAACGCATTCGTGAGTTCCAGTGACACTATCAGTGCCTTCTACCTGCCTGGATAGTATCCCCTCCACTCCTAAATCAGTACGGTTCCTCATTCTTTTTCTCCTTCCTTTCATACTTTAATATTCAGCGTCCTATCAACCACTTTGCCTAACGTTGGCAACAAGTTAATCGGTCTATAATCTCCATTAATTTTCGGTAGCAAACATAACTTTGCTGATTTCCACACTCGTGGAAAACATCTCTTTCTCCAGCATTGATTGTTTAACGCCAAGAGCCATTGTCTTTTGGCTTCTCAAATATGTAGCATTGCCTCTTTTGATATCCGATCACACCCACAGGAGTTTTATGGCCGCTTCCACCTTATCCTCCTCAAGCTCCTTGTTATTAATATCGTCTTCCGATTCCTGTATAACCCTTATGCGTTCGTAACGCTCACTCTCATCTTTTTCTGCTTTGCTTATGTCAGGATGATATTCACTGATCAGAAAAGGGTCTAGATCCTTCTTTTTTGAAATTTTTCTACCTCCATTGTCCAATGTGACTCTCTCGCCGCGTAGAAAACCTTTCTTAACAGCTCCCAGATTTTTGCCCAATTCTCGTTTTCTGCTAGGTTCTCTATATCATCCCGTATCCGATAAATCCTTTCTTCTTTTATCAGGTTCTAATAATCCCTCATTTCAATCCAGACAGACATCTTTCTCTCCCTACTCTCCTTGTTTAATTCGTTCTGGAATTCCTGACTGGCCTTCCTTACTTCCCTTCTTAATACTCATAACTGCCCGTTCCACCAATCTTGGCTAATAAATTCACACGCTCTATGTTTGCTTAATCCTGAATTGCAACGCCTCTTACAGTGGTCTTGGAAGTTCATAGTCTCTCTTTCCAGATTTTCCTTCATGTTCAATTCGCCTTCTTCGTATTTTGCAATGTAAGCTCTAAATTTCTTCCAATTTGTGCCTTTAAAGTCATATATAAATTTTGCCTTTTCTCCCTTTCCTAGGTTCATTCCCATCCTATATAGAATATATCTGTGTTCACTTATTGGTTTGTCATCATTAACTACCCATTTATCGACAATTATATCCCTTGCCCATGTTGTGTCAACCCAACTTTCCCCCCTTGATTCGCTAAAAGTAGCAATGGAGTCCAGGTTGTTACTAAGAATGGAACCCGTCTGGATCGCCCACAACATAAGCTCTTCTCCTCTGCCATCCGTAGTACTTCCCCCCGCTTCATTTTTGGCATTAAAATCACCCCCGATTAATAACATAACCCAAACTAACTCAGTTTATTCCCTTCCCTCATCAATCTTGTGTTTGTTTTTCCCCAGGCTATCATATGTACTGGGCAAGAGCAAGCTTTCCTGTTTATGTTGCACCCTAACAGCAATCACATTGTTAGTTCATGGCCGCTCAACCATCCTTCCCTGTATCCCTAATCCATATTTATGACTTCACCCCTTCCCCATTAGTTTACACCTTGTATTCCCCACTGCATATTACTTGTCCATAAGGCTACTGCACTAACGTCACATCAACTTCCCATTCACTCAACTTTCGCGTCATTAATTCACACGCTTCTCTCCCCTTGCCTACATTTCACTGCAGCACAAAGAATGTCTCTTTCCCTTCCATTTCAATAGCCAGTCCTCCCTCCTCTTTCCTCCAGTTTACTCCTATATATCGGGTACTTCCTATTCCTAGCCGTATGCTGACGCTCTCCTCTTGGAACCCTCATCCTTTTACAGTTGGGACAATCCAACTCTTGTGCCCCATCACACTCTTTACCCTCATGCGCACTTTCACACTTGTGATATACTACTTCATCCTTACAGAGCTTTGCTAGGCTATAGCTGCAGCATCTGTAGCACATCACTACCTCCACATAGTCCTCATTATGTCCCTGAAAATATCTTTTTGTGTTTCCATAATGATATTTTCTTTATATGAAAATCAAATTTGTTAGAACAAAAATGTTAACAACTTTAGTGCTTTGAGGTTAAGTGGTAAAATAATAATATTCCAGTAATTTTCTCTAACATATGAGATATATATATTCAAACGAGTAATAGACCCTCCTGGGAGGAAGGCTTGCGGATCACTGGATCTAGGAAACTTCAAAATTGCTAACAATCTGTTTCTATTTATTATCTCTGCAGTAAATATATTCAGACCGCTAAAGCAAAAGCTACGCTGCCAATAGTCCCGTACGGTAGGATAATGTACAAGATCCATATATAACTCCATGTATAAATTTCAGCGATTGTGACAACTTTTCATGTTACACCGTGGACCTGTTTAGCAGCATTTTCAATAAGATGCCTCTCTGCCTGCTTGTTTGTCGAGACATATACATGTTGAACTATTTTTTTCAGACAAATTTGGTTGAAGCAAGTAGAGATACATAGTATGTTCTGGCACCTCCGCTGCGGAGGAGGTGCGCAGTAGCAAAAATCGCCCAAGTGGACGATGCCATATTTAAGGGTGTGGTACCTTAGGCAGCTTTTTAGACAGCTAAGACAGTTTTAAAGACAGCTTAGACAGCTTTTTAGACGCCCAATCGGCGATTTTTGCTACTGCGCACCTCATCCGCGGCGGAGGTCCCAGAATATACTATGTATCTCTACTGAAGCAGTTCTCAGCCAGTTTCACTTTTTCTAAGTCGGCACCGGGACGAATTCTGTCGTCCCAAAATTTAGAAAAGAAGCCTTACATATGTTGATGATCGTCTCAATTGGTGCCTGTATGTGTACTAGATAAACTGTTGTTACTTTTACTGCTTTTATCGGATTCACTGGGCACGTATTCAAACCCCTTGAAATGGCTCTGAATCGCTTGAAACCGACATCATGACTTATAAAAATAAAATAATTACTGTCCCTACCTACATCTATTTTCTCGTATAAAAACAATGCCGCCGTCTATTGCGAGACGACTTAAAGAAGTAATGTCACCCTTAAAAAACTAAATTTGCGCAACTCGATAAGATCTTGAGTGGAAATTATAGTTTAATTACTTTATGACGGCTTGCGAAATATATTTCGTGATGCCACGCCTTGGATGGTGTGCAGATTATGTAGCTCAGATTCAGGATCGATCTACTTCAGGTGAGAAGAGATAATAAAGAAGGGCACTTCAGCTAAAATCAACAACAATGACTCCTGATCAAAGACTTCAGAAATTTACACTGTACCCGATTACTAAGTGCGCGTGTCTGTTCGATTGAAGCACACTTTTAATTTGTTTATACGTTTTTGGTCACTGTTTTATAATAATATTTTTGTAAGAGTTATGCTGCGCTTTATTTATGGTTAGCTTTGACTTAATTCCATTCAGAGTTTACACTGCACACTAACTGCTTGACAGTTTCTACTTTGAAATTATCTTTCTTAGAAGTTTGACAAATTTATCGTCTATTCGACTTTTACTACTTTCGGTGGGTAACCCCCAAGTCCACGCACATATGTGCTGCGAAACACGGATTAAGGTAGAAAATAAGGTTGTAGGCTAAACAAACAACGCCTACCGAACTAATGGTTTGCTGGAGTATTTATATAATAAAATGTGCTGATCGTTGCACGTTGAGGTTCATTACAATCGCTTGCGTTGACCGCATGTTCATAATTTGTCTCGAATTTTGACATAATGTTTTCCAAGTTCAAGTTCAAACTTAGGACAGGGTGATATTTACTTAGTAGTTTATGCGTTTCACTATTTCACACTATACTTGAGCAAGTCTCAACTAGCTAGCACAAGTGACAATCTAGGATGGCACCCGATTATTCATTTGTTGCTATATGTTCGAACCTGTGCTTGAGGGCTCGTGAATAGTAATAGGTTATTAGGCGGCAGCGACAAATATGAAAATTGACAGCACTTCCCGTGATAAAAAAATAATATTTTACTCGGAAGATCTGTAACAAGTATAAAAAAAAGAACAGGTGTGTCCCAAAAATAGAACCCTGAGGAGATGATACATTTTGGCATGCTAGGTTGCAATAGTGTCTCTTGTTACTCACCTGGACCTGCTGTTTATGGATGGTCAAACATGGTTTAAACTACTACAAGTGACCCTAGAGAAACCTTGATACCTTAACCAGCACCAGTTACCAGTCTATGATCTTGACAATCGTGTTACAAGACAATTTAGCATGGAAAATATGTAACAGATAGAGGTCAAATAAAGTCAGTGATTCCACCCTTAATCTTGCATAATTGTCGAACGACCCGTGCCTTTATCGAGCTGTTAGAGGAATAAATTGAAACGAGCTAGTTATATACGTAATTTCAGTCACTAGATCGTATCGTATTCTACATCGCTATCAAGTATATAGCAGTGCACTTCAATTATTCAATTAAATCATTTACCTTGCGAATAATTTCCTTCTTCGGCGGTAATATACCTCAAAGGATTGTTGGTTGCCTATGGACGAGTGTAATATAATGCTCCTCGGAACGTTTAATGAAAAGGTTATTCTTGGAACGTTGCCAGATGTTTAATTCGCTGAGTGGTTGCTCTGTGATTTTGACGTGGTTACGATTCAAGCCAACAGGAAAATACATAATTAATTGATATGCTGCCCTTGTTTTGATATTAAACGACTGTTTTTTGCTTTCGCGTTAAAAATACGCAGTCAAGATATGTTATTAAATGCGTCTGTTCCCTAACTTGGCGGCGTCGCTCGAAATTTGGTCGCAAATGTTTTCAGCAAGAAAAACCGGCTGGAGCTAAAGGTACGTTTAGGTTCGATTGATATTTTTGCGTTGAATAGCTTTGATGTCACGAGTTGTAAATGGCGCCGGCCGGAACGAGATGGTTTCTGTTTGTTTGGTCATTGCCAATGGTGGAATTATCGTTGGATTTCTTTGTCCCACCAGCAATGCATAATATCATACAGCCTTAGATACGTTTCATTGCATATTGCAGATGTTAGTAAATTTAGTGACAACTTGCTGGGGTATTTTGCGTATGATAACAGGACAATGTGGAACGGGCATATGTTTCGAGTTTTTTCTAGCTTTTTAACATCGAATCTCACGATTTAGTTAGTCGGTTTTGGCTTGATTTCGTCCTCTTTCTTCAGAAAACCCTCAAAGGAGGTAGTGCGTCCGCCTGATAAAAGTTGAAGAATTCGTAATTCACCCTAAACGGGGATTATACTTATTTCGGGTATAAAGTGGCATAGTTGCTGTAGTTTATGGCTTGATTGTGGATTGGTTGGTTTTTGCCTGAGAGTCAAGGTATTTGGTTAGTAACTTGCCACGTGCAGTGTATTCTGGAACAAAGTACGCCGATTCCTTCCTCAAGAAATGCCTGTAGAAGCGTTTGCTCCCCAATTCGTCATTACCATCGAAAAACCCTACATAGTTAGGTAAATAAATATACATATCTTATATTTTGTACATACTTATTGATTTTCTGTACAGGGGGGTTTAAGTTATTTCATTATAGTTTTCTAAGGGGTCTCAGGGAGAATTGAAATACTGCACAATACTGCTATATAGATAGTATTACTTTCGAAAATGTATTAATTCTTGCATGTATATCAGGCAATATCGTCAAACAAAATATGATTTGGCCTCGAACAGGCATAGCATGATTAATTATACTAATTATTTTTACAAGAAGTAATATTTTGGGGAATTCAAGCGTATTTAATGATAGTTTCTGATACCGTCTTCGGTATGATATTGCAGTTGAGCACTCATAGCAGATTCTTTGTCTTTATGGGCACCCGTATTGTATAATAGGGTATAATGATGTATAAAATTGTATATAATCTTTGATAAATTTAATTTCTACTTTGAATTTTGCTTATAAGAACTTGTAAAGTCGTACATAAGCTTTGTAAATTTAGATTTCATATTAATGCCATAAATGGACAAGCTTTGTTCTTACCTGGGGGTCTGAACTCTTAAAAGAGCAGACAGTGGTTATATGATTAGTCAGTTTTTCTTAGTATTTGATGTCTATCACCTGTGGGGTGGATAGGATATTGGTTTTATTGTGACCTTCGCATTTTGGCAAGACGACTTTCATTCTTATTTTTAAATACTCTCATTATTATTTTTAAATATTCTTTGAACGGAGAGTGTTCTGAAAGAGGAATTGCTTGAAATTGCAGTAAGTGAATGCATACTTAGCGCTTGTTCTCTTTCAGGTTTTTTTTTTCTGGGAGCCAGTTATCCTGAAAGCTATTATTTTTGGCTGTAGCTGCTTTGCTTGGAGTTGTGTATCTGGAGCAAGCTATTTTTGTTTGGAGCGAGCTTTGCTTGAAGAGAGGTTAAGTAGCTAACCAAGTAGCTGCCAGTCAATTCACTTGGTTGTGTGTTATTGGTACCAACTGCAGCCGTAGATGTATGGCGTTACCTCAAGTGCCACTGAGAGTTTATGGTCCCAAGGTGCATTGCTGTAGTCCACGTGCAAAAGGCCGTAGGTGATATCGGCGAAGACAAGTAAAGATAAGTTTAGGTTATATTTGTGATCTTTTTCGGCATAATGTTAGTGGCGTGTTACTGATATTTTCACGCGTGTATTTTCAGCGTGTTATTGACATTTTTCAGCGTATATTGGATTGCGTGTTTTAGAGTTTTTCCAGCGTTGTATCATATCGCATGTTTTAGTTTTCTGCATGGTACTGATATAACTATACTCGGTACTGTTTCGGTGTAGGCACAGCTTACCTATGCGAATCTAATTAACTGCTGAATCTACTAGTGTGAATCTATATTAATGCACATAGTTTTTTATATATTACATTTCTTTAATCTTACAATTTGATTTAAGTATATTGTGTTAAATGATCAACATTGTCGTTCTGATTTATTGACTGTCCAGTTATAATCATGTTACATAACGGTATTTAATGATCTAAATCAGTAAGGTTTATTTATGTACAACTGCGAGTCGTCTACCATGGTAAACGCGCCCAAAGTTTAGTAGCTACTATTAGACGGATAACTGTGATTATTGATTAATTTGTTGAACTTGGTTTGATCGTTCGTAATCATTTGGTGTTATATTATTACTTCCGTTATAGCTAAAGCGTGTCTAATAATTATTCGATCATTCTTTATCTAATTCACTTCTATTATAACGCAATTTTAATTAAAATTACTGTCGATATATTTATGAGCATATAGGTAATTAATTGCCTTCAAATTAAGATCTTTTACCTTTTGTTACACATTTTTATCATTTTGTTATTGAAAGAAATATGACAACACGTTATCGTCTAACCTAAAGAACGCCAATAAATTTAAACCTGCACGAACGTGACCGTCTTTTATTTGCTCTGGAATACCCCAACCAAAAGTGTAATTAGTAGTCATCCTTGCGTAGCGGATAATCGTCGATTTGGATCGCCCTTATGGATTCTTAAGACCGAGGATCTTCCTGTTTGGGTCTGCGGATTTGGATATTTCAAATTGGTGGCGCCCTGGTCAAGAGTAAGTAATTGAGCCACTCCGACGCCGACGAGCAAGTCGGAGCTCACATGTTGTTCTGGCCGCATCCTTAAGGGCAGGTATCATATTATCCATTATATCTTGCTAACACATTTAAAAGGATTTTACGCGCAACAATCGAACTCCGGTATTGTATGCTGATAATGCCTAAATGAGAAGAATCACATTGTACATAGGTACCTCAATGCCTAACTTATTTCTCTGAAGAAACGATATAATTGGTTTGATTTGAAAATGGTATTCTATATTTGTTTAAACTGTTTTGTATTAAGTTTTTATAGTACCTGAATTTGATGTTATTATATACCTTTATGTTGTCACGCCTAATTTTGCACAACGCTTGCATTACACTTGGGTCATACTACTTGAACTGCTAGAAGTCAGGAGTTTCTGAGAGACTACCGCTTGCTAAATAGTATGAAGTATAATTAATTTTCACCTCAAAGAAAATTACTGTGAGTTACAAAATTATGCGTTTCTATTAAGTTTATTTGGTATACAAGAAATGCATTTCCATAAGAGTGTCATATAGGTGGTCAAATTCCAACTAACGAACGATACCAGTAAGATAAACTCAAAGCGGTTTCTAATCGTAATAAGTACTTTTACATGAAGACTGTTCTCTAGGTATGCAGGTGTAAGGGCTTGGTTTGCTGCCTGGGCAGTTACGTGCACATTGTGTGAGTAGGCGGGTTCGGTTTGCTGCCGGAGCAGATACTTGCACTATATGTATATTATGCAAGAGGTCAATCAGACACGGTTAATTGATAAAAGATACGACAATTTATGTGTCTCTTAACGCCACCTAGTAAAATAAATATACTATTACACTTTATAAAGAAGCGTCTGTGCAGCTAATGGATATAAATGTCGAAGCTTCACGCATGCTCAGGTTTTTAAACACATTTAGCAAAAGGTTTAAAATTTTTGATGAACTGCTTTCAGCAAGCCTGGTGGCGCAGTGATCAGTACGCTTTGCTTGTGATACGATGGTTCAGGTTCGATTCCCATCAGTGGCGAGAGACGTTTTTGCATTTTTTAAGGTTATGTTTATATATTTTTTTTCTTCAGTTTGGGCATGCCTTGGATTAGTTTTGGGTTAGTTTTTGTTGGTTGCGCCCCCGTAGCGTGCGAAGCGAGCGGAGGGCCCAGAGTAAAGTGAAATAATCAATATTTCATCATACGCGAAACTTCACAATCGAAATTAATTCTGGTACAGATAGACTCTTGTGCTTTAACAGGTAACTTTTCGAAATAATTAGACTATAATTCTTGTATCTTGTGTAATTTGTGTAATAATAGTTTCTAGATATTTCAAATTAAAATTGGAGACGGGGTATTATATTTTAAGCCATCAGTACTGTGCAAAACAAACTACATTCACCCGTATTATATTAATGAATTTACCTTAATGCTTTCTTAGTTATAAAAGGAATATCTGAATAAAGGAGAGTAATCTCTTATATTTCCTGTTTCGCATTTCTCGTCTATTTGGCTTACTCTTTTGAAACATTGTTAGTCTTTAATTAGAAATGTAAAAGGAATTTATGTTTACTTCAAACATAAAGTAGCTTAAAGTAAACAGGTATAATAAAAACGTGAAAAAAAATCGTTTTTTAAACTTTTATTATTTCTTACTTGCAATTTAAGGCACATGTCTATTTTATTAAATATTGTAACAGTCTGATTTTGCCACTATAAAAGATTATAAATTCTGTTTTATCGGCTGCATTTAGCAACAAAAGATTCTATATTTTGTGGTAAGAATTATTGATTATAAACCTCTTCGGTTACTTAATTATAAATTAATTTTTATTACGCATGCATCATAATCAACGATTATCGCACGCTGCAGCGTGCTTAAAATGATGTTTATGATGCGCATACTTTTTTAAAGGTTGCTATAGAAACATTTGATCATGTCAAATGTGACAGATTAATATATTCGTCAATATATCCTTTATGTTTAATATTTAAAACATTTTTGAGATTATGATGCATTCGTAATAAAAAAATAGCGTATGATATACGTGTATAAGAGACCTTTAAAGCCCTTGTGACTTGCAAAACACTCCGCTGCGCGTCGTGTTTTGAAATATGTCGCGCGTGCTTTAAAGGCCCTCTTAAACACTTATATCATAATATACTATTATTTGATTTGTTGTCAATCAGTTTAGTGGTCTTCCAGTTGCAGCATTTATTCATATTAACTAGTTATACATACGATTAATAATACCTAATATGTATTAGCTTTTATAACACTGTTATGGACGTAAGTGGCCATTCTGATCATCATTCCTCTTATGTTGTGTGAACAAGCGTGCCCACTTAAGAAAGCGAGCGCCCAGAGGCTGCCTTGGTGGAGTGATACTCTGGACCGTCCTAAAAAAGACGTGAGAAGATCACACCGCCACGCTTTCAGGGAAGGGCGGCAGTAGCTCTGGGATGTGTATCTGGAAGCCAGAAGGAAATTTAAAATCGAGGTCCGACGCAGCAAAAGAGACAGCTGGAGGAAATTCTGTGGAGAGATGGAGTCTCTCTCGGACTCAGCACGTCTGCTTAAGACAAAAAGAGATTGGCTCTCTGAAAACAGGCGAACAATGGACGGCGAACAGAGAGGAAACGATAGAGCTTCTTCTAAAAACCCACTTCCCGGAGAGGTACAGACTACCAACTGGGACGAGGCACCAGAGCCAGAGATGGATCAGAACCTTGCTCGCAGTGTGGTGACTGAGGAATCCATAACTTGGGCAGTGGGGGAGTTCAGTCCATATAAGGCCGGAGGGCCGGATGGAATTATACCCATGATGCTGCAGGCGGGCCTTGATACGTTACTTCCTTACTTAAAGAGAGTAGTCGAGGCCAGCATAGCACTAGGGTACGTTCCACAAGCTTGGAGATCAGCGGATGTCGTCTTCATCCCCAAGGCAGGGAAGAGAGACTATTCTTATCCCAAGTCCTTTAGGCCTATAAGTCTAACTTCATTTTTAATGAAGACAATGGAAAAAATGATTGACAAGTTCATCATGGAAGAGATCCTAACTGATTCTCCTCTACATGATAATCAGCACGCCTACAGAAGGGGGAAGTCGACTGAAACGGCTCTCCATTCTGTAGTTAGAAGGGCTGAAAAGGCAATAGAAAACAAAGAAATGGCGCTAGCGCTCTTCTTTGACGTAGAAGGAGCTTTCGATAAGGCTAAAACGAAAACTATCTGTCAAGCCCTCCAGGCCAAGAGAACACCAGTTCATTTGGTCAAGTGGGTAAAAACGGCACTGGAAGACCGAAAGATCAGCGCCACGCTGGAAGAAGTTCGCGTCGAAGCCGGGGTAAGAGGGGGTTGCCCACAAGGCAGCTGCCTCTCGCCACATATGTGGTGCCTGGTGATGGACAGCCTCGTGAGAAGGTTAAATCTTGAGGGATTCTACGCACAAGCATATGCTGACGACGGGCTAGTAATGATCACGGGCAAGTTCGTGAGAACGGTCTGCGAGCTTATGCAGGTGGCGTGGATAGTTCCAGGTTGGTGTGAGGAGAATGGTCTCTCAGTAAACCCAGGGAAGACCGGACTCATTCTCTTCACAAGGAAACGAAATCTAACAGGTTTTATACATCCCATACTCTACCAGACGAGACTGAGCCTAAGTCAACAAGTCAAATATTTGGGAGTTATTTTAGAGAGTAAATTGACATGGAAGTCACACGTTGAACAGGTGGTGAATAAGACAACCGCGATTATGTGGCAACTAAGGAGAACGGTAGGTAGGAAGTGGGTTTTAAAATCTTACATCCTCCAGTGGCTGTATACTGCTGTGATAAGACCGAGGATTTCCTACGGCTCCGTGGGTCTGGTGGCCAGAGCCACTAATGCCCAGAAACTGGCCAGACTGCAAAGGCTGGCTTGTTTGGGTATTACCGGAGCATTGAGAACAACTCCCGGAGCAGCACTGAACATCATCCTGGGGCTGCCAGACCTCCCGATCTGGATTGAGAGAGAGGCAACGGCGGCTCACAAAAGGATGATCGACAGTGGCCTATGGCGAACGAACTACCATACGACTATTGCCGCCAAAATGAGTAGGGATCTACCCATCATTGCGACCAAAGGCAATATTCCAGATGGCAGATTAAGACTGAGAAGGAATTTCCAAGTGGAATTTCCATCAAGGGAAGAGTGGCTGTCAGGCCAGGTACGTACGCCGAGCGGCGTACACGCATGGTACACTGACGGCTTATGGATGGCTAATACACAGCCATCCGGAGCCGGTGTATACCTAGACAACACTAAAGCAGGAGAAAGCACTCCGCTGGGGAGATATGCCACTATTTTCCAGGCGGAGGTGTTTGCTATTTTGAAAGTAGCAACCAAGGCGCAGGTAACAGAAGGTGTAGAGAGTATATATATTTACTCGGACAGTCAAGCCGCTCTCAGGGCGATCCAAAGACCCAGGGCAAGCTGTAAGCTAGTTCAGGAATATAGAGACGCCCTAGACAGATTGGCTGTACGCAAGAAAGTAAGACTCAGATGGGTTCCAGGGCACAGTGGCATCGAGGGTAACGAACGGGCCGATGAATTGGTAAGACAAGGCTCAATGAGCCTCCTCGTCGGTCCAGAACCTGGTCTGGGCTTAAGTAAAACGCAAATCTCTCAGGAACTAAATAACTGGGCCTGGAATAAGACAAAGCACAATTGGAGAGGAAAAGAAGGATGCAGACAAGCCAAGGAAATGATTCTAAATCCAAGGCAAGGCGACTGCTAAAAAGGAGCCGAGAGGACATCAGCAACTTGGTAGGTATTCTAACTGGGCATGGAAGCCTAAACAGACATCTGCAGGGGAGGGCGGATCGGTGATGGTGAAAAGGGACTTATAGGCCTACTTACCGGGCTTCGCCCCCCCCCCCCCACCCTTACTACTATTACTACTATGTTGTGCTCCAGCAATTTGTGACTGTATTTATTTTAGTTAGCTCGCTTAGGTTAATCAAACAACTAAAATAAGAGTAATTGTGATATTAGTTTAACTTTGCTTAATTATATTGCAGTAATTATGTTTACTTGCAGTTCTGTATTTAAGAACTAAGTTAATAACCTACCTTTGATCCTCGTTAGATCGGTCAAATTCATATACTACTTTTGGTTGGAATATTTCACTTCTAATCTCAGGCTGATATGGCTTTAATTTGTTGGGGTCACTGATTTGCTTTGAGATACTACTGCTACTTTATCATTTACCTGTTAATTCGTGACTAATTGTTAGTTATTGCATTTTTCTTTCTCTCAATAGTAAAAACTAGTACCTGTTGCTTATTTTCTTCTAGGACATGTTGATTTATGCATGGACTGCTTGTTGTTTGTTCTTCTCATAGTGCTCTAGGAATTTAGGACCTATCCCTCAAATATTTCCCCATGGTTTTCCCTTATTTTTCTTTAATTTTTTTCATTCAATCGTCAATGTCTGTTTTGCTTTATTATGTTTTAGTGGATTTTGAGGTTATTTTGAAGTTCCACCTTCTTACCGACAGTTGTGGACTTTATTATCTTAGAAGTACTCCTCGTATCGACAATTTCGTTATTTCGACATGTGCTCTCGGCACTACTATTTTTTTTCTGAACTGACGTTTGTCCTCTAATTCCGTAGAAGTTGGAAAGGCAAATTGATTGAAAACGATGATCTCGTTCTTCTAGAAATACCTACTGGGAAGAGAGGAAGCGTTTTGCCTTAGTGCAGTTCTAGGTGGCTCATCCTTTTTGTATTGTGTTTAATACTACCCTTCTAGGGGATCTGGGATTGACTTCCTAATTAGTGCTTGACACAACTGATTCATTGGGATATTCATACTGCATGAGAGGCTTTCCGAGCTCATCTTATAAAACCGAGGCAGTTCATCCTCCAGGCAACCATCCCACTCGAGAGATGTAAATATTGCTAAAGTTTCTTGTCTAATTTAATAATTTAATTGGTTTTATCTGTGCTATTTTTTTTAAATCGACCACCAGTTGCATTGCATTACAGAGGATATTTTACCTTCTTGCTTTTATCATATCTGAACTTTCTTTAATGTAACTTTAGATTTGATCATATGGGGAAGTTTATATTATTTAGGGGTTGTTCATATCTATTTCTTTTTATATTCAAGTTATTTGCACATTTTGTATCTCTTTTATTTGCTGATGGTTACTGAAAATCCATT
>MU182432.1:234998-275534 GCA_016904865.1 Pissodes strobi | reverse complement strand
AAGACAACTTAAGCGGACACACTGTATATTAAATATTTCAAAATCATAATTGTAGACATAGTTTAAATATAAAAGCTTACCATTTTTTTTTTGCTGTAGAAAAATGATGTCTGGTTTTTTGTACGACTATTCGCTTTTAAGTTAACATCATTAGTTTTAAAAAGCTCCTTTTAGTAACTTTTCAACGATGTATCACACTTACATTTTTAATGAGTAGTGTGGGTACACCCTATGAGAATCATATAACGGTCTCTCTTTCTCTCATGGAACTCTTATGGGAAGCACCCAGAACATTTGTTTAAAATGGAAGTATGATGTATTATTGAAAAGGTATTAAAGAGAACAATAATTCAAAACTGTAATAATTGAGCATTGCTACTAAAATAAAGGGAAGTTCAAGATGGTTTTGAAAACGAAACGTTGTTTCTAAAGACAACAAATCTAACGATACTGTTTTCTAGAGTGGAAAAAATAGAAAAATATCATTTGATTGACTAGAAATGGATCTAGTTATATTATCAATGGTATTTTTTTTAAAATATCTCTTAATAGTTACGATTATAATCCCTAATTTTCTGTTATTAGATGCTCACCTAGTAGTAGCTCAAGTTCAAGTAATGAGGATAGAGATGCGGGGCTGCATCAGGAACTAACACCATCATCACATATTAGCTCAAGGAATCATCGAGGGGACCGTTTGGATGAATTATCAAGAGAAACAATCGGTAGCAAGAGGTCTACACCGTTGATGGATTCAGTCAGTATTATCCATCAGGCATCGAGTTTTCAAGAAAAAGTCGTTAAGGATTTGGAAAGCCTAAAAGCTATGCAGGAGCAACATACACTTATTTTGCATGAAATTATGTCAACTGTCAGAACGAAGAATGTGCAAGCTCTTACTCGGCCAGTTGATACACCCGATCTTCCCATAGATCATAAGAGGGACTTTACAGCGTTTGAATCCTGGCTTGAAGACCAAACGAACTTTACATACATGGTAAGGTTTCTTGTTTTGTCTTAATTGAAATAAAACTATTAAATTTTATCTATTAATAATTATAGAGAAGTCGCGTTGCTGCAGTTGGTGGCTCTACCGTTAGAGGTGCAACTATGAACATTATGAAGTTTCTGATTACAAATAAAATTGGGATGCGATTTAATTGGGCTGGATCTGCTCCCAGAGATGAGCGATATCAACGAAAATATCCATTTAAGGATACCAAGATGTTTACTTTAATTAATGGTAAGATTTTTTAGGGAGTCTGTAAGGTACATATTAAGATATATTGTTTTTCTTGTATACAGATGCTGTGAAGCTAACATTTTCTGGAAGGGAATCAACAGTGGATTTAAGCGATCAGGTGGTGATAAGGGCAGTACAAGACTGGTTGAAATTGTCCAAAAGTCGATATAGTTACAATAGTACAAAATGACATGTATTAAGTATTTAATAAACGTTTCTTATAAGTTTCATAAATACGTTTGTAAAACCTAAATATAGACGTTGACTTTCTTATCAACATTTATTAAAGGTTTAAAATACACGTTTATAATAGATTTATCGGCAACAAAAAAATACGTTTATATAGTGTACATTCTAACGTTTATTAAACATTTTGATTAACAAGAATTTCACATTTACTATATGCAAAATATAAACGTTTGTGAGAGTTCTAGAATATACGTTTAAAATTTTTTCATATTACATAAATATACACGTTAATGAAATACGAGAATAATACGTTTCTTGGAAACATTTATTGTAGGAATATGATACGCGTTTATAATAGATTTAACGATAATGCAGAAAATACATTTATTGGGCGGACATTCGAACGTTCATTAAACGTTACGATTAACTAGAATTAAACGTTTGGTTCAGACGAAAAAAAACGTATAATAAACCTTTCCATGTTGCTTGGGCTGTTTCTGCCTTGAACCATAAGACACCCTTATCAATTAAGGATAACTGGAGTGTAATTTGTATAATTTCATGTAACGATTGTGATTCAGTGTACGCTGGTCGCATTATTTCGCACCTAAGCAATGGTAGAAGATTAGTTTCATCTTGCGCCCCCTCGAAACATGTCATTCAGTAGGATTGTGCTATTAATTTCAACAAACTAACAGTTTTAGGCTAGACCCATAATAACTATAAGAAATTGTTTTTGGAAATAGTTTAATTGTTCAAGCAAGACAAAGATCCTTTTAATTGTTAAACTTCATAAAGAAAGGTTCCGGTCATTCACGGAACAGGATTTACCTACTAGTTTCAGCGTTTTCTATTGTGCCTAATTTTGGAACGCATTTGAAGCTATGTCTAATATAAGACTATAGGGTGATTCATTACAAAAACCAGCCTATTAAAAAAATAGAAAATCATATAAATTACGTCTCTCAAAATAAAGTCTCTAAAAGGAATTGGTATATAAGGAATAACTCTGCACACGAACAATAATAATATTGCCTTGGCATTGGGATTGGCTATATAGAATTATGAAAATCAATATAGAAGATTATTAATTATTTAAAAGGGTTTTTATACTACTTTTTAAGCATGGCACGGTAAAAGGTATAAACATTTGTAATAAATAACTATGATTATGTGTGCATAATTACTACAACCCTCCCCGAGTAGAAAAAATTAAGCTTAATTTCTTTGTTGTAAAATGTATCCTGCTATATTCTTATTAGGCATCAGAATAAAGCATTGTGTGATTTTTTAATAATTATTATTTTGAACTTCAAAAGATGCTAAAAGGGGTCAAAATCTCTCTTATTGGCCATTTCCTTCAATATCAAAGAATAGAGTACACAAGTCACGTTTTACTTTTATCACATTTGCCCTTTTGGAAATTATGGCGCTAATAAAAAGTTAAGCTTATCCTACAGAAACAAATACATGGCTCTACTGAGAGCTGCTACGTCTATATGTTGCGATTAGAAACAATGCCTCACTAAAAACGTTAAAGAAATATATCATAGAATAAAAGGCTGTCGTAAAAAGATATAAAGCTTCGTACCTTTCATTTAATTGGAAAAATATTAGTTAATATTTTCTTTACTGTGGCCGCTTATTATACAAAATTGGGCAAATATTTACCAAATTGGCAACATTTATACTCAATATTATCTCTACTATCTTGCTATTTTGTTAAAGAACTAAATTAGAGAATTGAAACTAGGAATATTCCCATGATTACATAAATCCTATAGTTGCAATAATACCCATTTGTAATTCCGTTATACTGCCGACCAAAAATGTATGATTCCTAGTATTTATTTTGCAACAAATTACTGCTGGCTAATCAACAGTGATAGTTTTACGGTAAGGTGATGGACATGAGAAAAAATATCAGTGTTACTTTAGATTTATTAAGACGTCGAAAACTGCCGATGCATAATCTATTTACACGCGATTAAGGCTACTAAAATTACATAAAAAACAAGATCTAATTTATTTAGTAATTTCATTTAACCATATTATTATAAATATTGTTTTGTAGACAAAACCGATAGATCCATTGAAAGTGCAAAAGAAAAGGCCGTTGGTGACTTTTGCACCTTGAATGCCAAGGACCTGGCCCAATCCATTAAGGCGGAAGACTCAGAGAGGGGCGAATTTGCCGCCCTCCTGAATCTTTTTCGAACCACAAATCTTGGCCAGTACACAGTTACAGTTGGTCCGCCATTAGTCGCTTTCAACTACAAACTTATTACAACGGTTTGTGAACTGCCACTCCTACAGATGGAATCACCATTACCTTGTAAAATCTAGCATTACAATCATGCAAACTGGGACGATCAAAGAGAGTTCTTCCTAAGTTTTCCTTGGTTCGACGTCTGCTTTGGCACTGACGAGCCGCCAGTCTGTTGCGAAGATATTACGCAAGTAATCTCCTCAGGAATGGAAGCATACGTTTCGAATTCCATCAAGTTAGCATCAAAAGGAAAGCCCTGGTTTGACATAAGATGCGAAAGAGCTGTAGCTGGGAAACAGAAAGCCTACAAGTACGCAATTATTTTGTTGAAGGGAGAAACGACTGCAAACGTGTCATTGGCAAAACTAAGGCCAAACCCAATCAAAGGATCAGGAATAAACTTTTGCAATGCCCCAGTGGCTCTAGGAATTTCTGATCGGTAGCAAAAACAGTAAGTAATAACTTTACGAAAACGTCTCCCTCACCCTGGACAGGCGAACGCGGCGTCACGGCGACTACAGCTAAGGAAAAAGCAAACATGCTCACCGAAATATTTTCATTGCACTCTACCTTAAACGTCTACCAAAACCAATGTCAACACTACCATGGCCCCGTGATATTCGTAAAATCCTCAAAGGGCTAGATACACAAAAGGCATCAGGAGCGGACGGAATACCTCTCATCGTGTCAGAGAACTGCGCCAACGAACTAACGCCCGTTTTTCCAGCTTTTTTTTCTCTGTCTTACCGAAAATGGAGTTACTTATCTTCTTGGAAAGTCGCTAGAGTGCAACCTGTTTCAATAAAGACAAAAAACCACGCCCTCAAACTATCGCCCAATTGCCTTGATTCCAAAGTCATGGAACGTGTAATTAATCAGCAACTACTGAAGTACCTTGAGACCAATAAAATAATTAGCGCTAACTAATACGAATTTCGCAAAGAGAGATCGACAGGAGATATATTGGCTTATGTCACTCATATATGGAGTAGGGAGATTGAGAACTACAGAGAATCTCGAGCGATTGTGTTGGATATATCGAAGGCATTCGACAGAAATTGGCATGACGGAATGCTCAACAAACTGCCGTCCTTCGAACTGCAACCATCTCTTTGCAGCTGGCTTGCGAGTTTCCTCAAAACCGATTTATGCACGTTACAGTTGATGGACACATCTCAGACTCCTTCACCATTAATGCAGGCGTGCCTCAAGGCGCAATAATTTCACCAACCTTGTTTCTCATCTATATTAATGACTTGCTGACCGAAACTAATAGTCCTGTTTACGGTTTTGCAGATGATAGTACCATTGTTTTACAATTATTTAAATCAGAAAAACCTTTACCAGCGACTGAGACTTATCACCAGGCAGGAGCATATTATAGCAATTAACTTGGAGAAAGTTCGAACTTGGGGCGACAGAAATTTGGTCCAGTTCAATGCAGCAAAAACCCAAGCAGCCACGTTTACCAAGAAAGCCAATACGGCACTATGGCAGGATCAATCATTCCATCATCCTCGTCAATCGGACTACTGGGTGTCTCGATCAACAGCAATATGTCCTGGCATGATCATGATGCTAAGATCCCAAATGAGCCTCGCAGTGCGCTACAATAACAACAAAAACTGTATACACCGCAGCAGTTGCTCTTGCTGTATCGAAACAGCAGTCATACGAGTCGGTCGTGTTTCCGTTCGTTGGCTACGCCGGTATTGAGTGTTTGTTTTGTTTTGATTTGTTTTGATATTCTATTTTGTTCCGATATCGTGTCGAGATGCTATGTTGTTTAGCTGTTATTGACTTTTATTTAAAATTATTGAACTTCAAACTTATGGCGTGCTAACTTTCGCTGTGCGTGTGCCAGGATAAGTTTCTGTTTTGTTATTGGTTCCTGTTTAGACAAACTTGACTTTTTTCAGCTGCCATTGGCTTTTATCTAAAATCATTGAACACTCATAATGAAATAGCTGAGTTTAAGTGTGATTCCTGTCTGAGAATCATCACAGAAGAGGATAAATATAAAATTCGCTGTTGTGGGGAGTGTCGCCGGAATTTTTGTACAACCTATACTGGGCTGGATAAAACAACAACAAAGGTGCTGTACCAACAAAAGTACCACAATATGTATGCAGTATTTATGACTTCTCAGTTAAAATATCTTCACGACAAGGTATCACAGCTACAAGGATCGCAGATCTCTCTGGAAATTGTCGAAGCTCTGGAAACCTGTCTAAAGCAGAACAATGATCCTCTTCCAATCATTACTTAAATTTACGATACTTTGAGTAACCATGACTCCAAATGGAAAAATGCATACAAAAAGTTCACAGTCCTTCACAAAGATGCAACCGGGGAGACATTGAAAATGCCGAAGCAGAATGCAACGCTTTTTAAATTTGAGATCCGAGAAAACTCATAATTGTGTGGAAATATAAGAGTTGATAGAAGTTTGGGTGAGATCACGTTAGAGTACGCAAGTTTAGTTAACCAAAATATACTAAATAAATGCATATTACTTCAAGTTTCGTTCATTTTTACAGTTTATAACGTTACAAATGTGGTCGTAAAAAGCAAAAGACCATTTGCATTCGATTCGTCTCACATTCCTCGATCTAACGATATGAAACACGATTAGTATGTCGTGAGAAACTAAAAGTCACCCTCACCCACCATTAACACAATCTATTGTAAAAATAAAACAAGCTTTTATTTAATTGCACTAAAAAGAAGAAAATAAATTTTGAAGTAAATCAAACCCATTATTTTGTTACATTAAATATTTTTATATGATATAAAAGCTTGTCGCGAGATTTCCCTGTTTAAATTTCTCGCGACAAGCTTTTATATCATATAAGAATATTTAATGTAACAAAATAACTGGTTTGATTTACTTCAAAATTTATTTTCTTCTTTTTAGTGCATTTAAATAAAATCTTGTTCATAAAAAATTATTTTTTACATTTATTTATTTTTTACTTTTTAGTAGGTATTATGGTATAGCAAAATCACAAATTTAGTAAATATTATATTTTTATTTATAAAACTTAGATTCGTAGTATATAATAAAAGCCATTTTGAATCTGTCATTTTGAATTTACAATATCTGATAAAAAACATTATATTCCTTGTCCCTAAACACCCCCTAATACCAATTTTAAACCAAATCGGACATTCTTTAAGTAGTGCCTTCACCACTAATTTTTAAAGGGAGGTGGGAAGTGTAAGCAACACCACTGTCTTCATAAGGATAAACAATGGCAACACCATAGTTTTATATTTTCTTTGAACTACAAACGCATCCCAAATTTGAAGCCAATTGGATATGTAGAAGTCTGCTAAAATTGACTTGCAACATTTAACCCAAAATCGTCTATGTTTAATCCGCCATGTTAAATTTTCAAAATCTGATAAAAAATTCAAATTTCTCGTCTCCAAAAAAACCCATATACCAATTTTAAACGAAATCGGACATACTTTAAGTAGTGCCCACCTGCCTTACCCTTGAAAGGGAGGGGGGAGTATAAGCAAGACCATAGTTTTATATTTTCATTTGAACTACAAACGCATACCAAATTTGAATCCAATTGGATATGTAGAAGTCAGCTATAATTGACTTGCAACATTTAACCCAATATCGGCCATGTTGAATCCGCAATTTTAAATTTTCAAAATCTGATAGAAAATTCATATTCCTTGTGCCCAAAAACCCCCATATTCCAATTTTAAATGAAATCGGACATACTTTAAGTAGTGCCCCCTCCCCTACCCTCGAAAAGGGGGGAGGTGTAAACTTAACAACATTATAATATTGTATTGTCATCGGAACTATAAACGTGTACCAAATTTCAAGTCAATCGGACATTTAGAAGTAGTTCTAATTCAGCTTGCAAGATTTAATTACAGGCAGATCCACAGGTGAAAGTAAATAAAAGCTTGTAAAAATGACTTTTAGCAGATTACACAAGTTTAGTTTACCAAAATATACCACATAACCATTTACTTCAAGTTTCGTTCATTTTTACTATTTATAAAATTAGTGGTGGTTGTAAAAACTGCATTCGACTCGTCTCTCAATCCCCGATCTAACGCGAGTTACACTAAGTATCAACTTATTTTAGTCACTTAAGTCCGTTCCAATACGTTATAATCAATTTTAATAGATTTGGTCAGTTTTGGTTAGTCGTCTAATAAATTTTCGGTTAGCTTCACTTAGTCTCAACTTTTGTTACTTGTTTGAGCTGGTTCCATTACGTTATAATTAATTGTAAAAGATTTGGTTAGTTTTGGTTAGTCGTCCAATCAACTTTCTGTTAGTTTCCCTTAGTCTCAACTTATTTTAGTCATTTGACCCGGTTTCAATATGTTTTAATTAATTTTAATGGATTTGGTTAGTTTGGGTTAGTCGTTCAATCAACTTTCTGTTAGTTTCACTTAGTCTCAAATTATTTTAGTCAACTGAGTCGGTTCCGATCCGTTACTATCAATTTTAATAGATTGGGTTCGTCGTCTAATCAACTTTCGGTTCATTTCACTTAGCATTAGCTTATTTTAGTCATTTGAACCGGTTACGATACGTTATAATCAATTTTAATAGATTAGATTATATTTGATCAACTTTCGGTTAGTTTCACTTAGTCTCAACTTATTTTAGTCATTTGAGTCGGCTCCAATATGTTATAATAAATTTTAATAGAATTAGTTAGTTTTGGATACTTGGGTTAGTCGTCTAATCAACTTTCGGCTAATTTCACTTAGTCTCAACTTATTTTGCCTATTTGAGCTGGTTCCGATACGGTATAATCAATTTTCATAGATTTGGTGAGTTCTGGTCAGTCGTCCAAACAACTTTCGGTTAATCTCCCTTAGTCTTAACTTATTTTAGTCATTTGAACAGGTTCCGATGCGTTATAGTCAACTTTAATAGATTTGGTTAGTTTTGATTAGTCGTTCAATTACCTTTCGGTTAGTTTCACTTACCCTCAAATTATTTTAGTTATTTGAGACGGTGCCGATACGTTTTAATTAATTTTAATAGATTTGGTTAGTTTTGGTTAGTCGTCTTATCAACTTTCGGTTCATTTCACTTAGTATCAACTTATTTTAGTCATTTAGACCGGTTACGATTCGTTAAAATCAATTTTAATGGATTAGGTTATTTTTGGTTAGACGTCGAATCAACTTTCGGTTGGTTTCACTTACTCACAACTTATTTTAGTCATTTGAGTCGGTTCCGATACGATAAAATCAATTTTATTAGATTTGGATAGTTTTGATTAGTCGTCTAATCAACTTTCGGTTAGATCCACTTAGTCTTAACTTATTTTACTTATTTGAGCCGGTTCCGATACGTTATAATCAACTTTCATAGATTTGGTTAGTTCTGGTCAGTCGTCCAATCAACATTCGGTTAGCTTTCGATAGTCTTAACTTATTTCAGTCATTTGAAACGGTTCCGATACGTTATAATCAATTTTAATGGATATGGTTAGTTTTGGTTAGTCGTCAATTAACTTTCAGTTAGTTTCACTTAGTCTCAAATTAGCTTAGTCATTTGAGTCGGTTCCGATACGTTATAATCAATTTTATTAGATTTGGTTAGTTTTGGTATGTCGCCTGATCAACTTTTGGTTCATTTCACTTGGTATCAACTTATTTTAGTCACTTGGACCGGTTACGATACGTTATAATCAATTTTAATGGATTAGGTTTTTTTTTGGTTAGTCGTCGAATCAACTTTTGGTTAGTTTCACTTAGTTTTAACTTACTTTAGTCATTTGAGTCGATTCCGATACGTTATAATCAATTTTAATAGATTTGGTTAGTCGTCTGCTCAACTTTCGGTTAGTTTCACTTAATCTCAATTTGTTTTACTTATTTGAGCCACTTCCGATACGTTATAATCAATTATCATAGATTTGGTTAGTTTTGGTTAGTCGTCCAATCAACTTTCAGTTAGTTTCACTTAGTCTGAACCTATTTTGGTCATCTGAACCTGTTCTGATACGTTATAATCAATTTTAATAGATGTGGTTAGTTTTGGTTAGTCGTTCAATTATCTTTTGGTTAGTTTCACTTGGTCTCAAATTATTTTAGTTATTTGAGGTGGTTCCTATACGTTATAATCAATTTTAATAGATTTGGTTAGTTTTGGTTAGTCGTTTAATCAACTCTCGGTTCATTTCACTTAGTATCAACTTATTTTAGTCATTTGGACCGGTTACGATACGTTAAAATTAATTTTAATAGATTAGGTTATTTTTGGTTAGACGTCGAATCAACTTTCGGTTAGTTTCACTTAGTCTCAAATTATTTTAGTCATTTGAGTCGGTTCCGAGACGTTAAAATTAATTTTATTAGATTTGGTTTCAATCAACTTTCGGTTAGCTCCACTTAGTCTCAACTTATTTTGCTTATTTGAGCCGGTTCCGATACGTTATAATCAATTTTCATAGATTTGATTAGTTCTGGTTAGTCGTCCAATCATCCTTCGGTTAACTTTTCCATAGTCTTAACTTATTTTAGTCATTTGAACCGGTTCCGATACGTTATAATCAATTTTAATGGATTAGGTTATTTTTGGTTAGTCGTCGAATCAACTTTCGGTTAGTTTCACTTAGTCTTAACTTATTTTCGGCATTTGAGTCGGTTCCGATACGTTATAATCAATTATCATAGATTTAGTTAGTTTGGGTTAGTTTGAGTTAGTTTGGGTTAGATGATTTGGTTAGTTTTGGTTTGTTGTCCAATCAACTTTCAGTTACTTTCACTTAGTCTCAACTTATTTTGGTCAACTGAACCGGTTCTGATATGTTATAATCTATTTTAAAAGATTTGGTTAGTCTTGTTTAGTCGTCCAATCAACTTTCGGTTAGTTTGACTTAATCTCAACTTATTTTAGACATTTGAGCCGGTTCCTATACGGTTTAATCAATTTTAATAGATTTGGTTAGTTTTGGTAAGTCGCCAAAATTTGGTTCGTTTTGGTTAGTTTTAACATACTTTAATTTGTGTAATCTATTCCATACATTATAGGCCGTTTTGGTGCTTTTGGTTAGTTTTCGCTAGTCATTCAATCAACTTTTCCTTAGTTTTAGTTATTTTTAATTTATTTTAATCCTTTGAACCGGTTCCGATACGTTATAACCATTTTTAATGTTTTTGGTTAATTTTGGTTAGTCTCCAAAATTCGGTTAATTTGGATTATTTTTAACTCACTTTAATATTTTTAATCTGTTTCGATACGTTTTAGCAATGTTTGATGATTTTTGTTACTTTTGGTCAGTCCTTCAATCAAATTTCGATTAATTTCGGTTAGTTTTATTTTATTTTAGTCATTTGAACCGGTTCCGTTGCGTTATAACCAATTCTAATGTTTTTGGTTAGTTTTGGTCAGTCGCCAATATTCGGTTAATTTGGGTTAGTTTTATCTTACTTTAATATTTTTAATCTGTTTCAATACGTTTGGTGCTTCTTGTTACTTTTGGTTAGTTTTGGTAAGTTTTGGTAAGTCGTTTAATCAACTTTCGGTTAGTTTCAGCTAGTTTTAATTTCCTTTAGTCATTTGAACCGGTTCCGGTACATTATAACCAATTCTAATGGTTTTGGTTAATTTTAGTTATTCACCAAAATTCTGCTAACTTGGGAGAGTTTTAACGTACTTTAATATTTCAAACTGTTCCGATATGCTTTAGCCCTTTTTGGTGTTTTTGGTTACTTTTTGTTAGTCATTCAATCAACTTTCGGATAGTATCAGTTAGTTTTAAATTATTTTAGTCATTTGAACCAGCTCCGATATATTGTAATCAAATTTAATTTTTTTGGTAAGTTTTGGTTAGTCGCCAAAATTCGGTTTGTTTTGGTTAGTTTTAATATGTTCCGATTGGTTTTAGCCCTTTTTGGTGCTTTTGGTTACTTTTGGTTAGTCGATTATTCAACTCTCGGTTAGTTTCAGTTAGTTCCAATTTATTTTAGTAATTTGAACCGGATCCGATACGTTATAATCAATCTTAAAGTTTTGGTTAGATATGGTTAGTCGCCAATGTTCGGTTTGAATTAGTTTTAACTTACTTTTATTTTTTTTAAATCTGTTCCGATACGATTTAACCCTTTTCGGTGCTTTGGGATACTTTTGGTTAGTTTGGGTTAGTCGTTCAATCAACTTTCGGTTAGTTCCAGTTAGTTTTAATTTATTTTTGTCATTTGAACCGATTCAGTCCGCATTAACAAACTAACACGATCTCTCACGCGCATAACGTGATGTGCCAAATGTAGCATGCATTTTTTCGCGATTTGATACCCCATAATAGGAAAACAAAAACATTTCCAATGTTAAAATAGATGACATTCACATCCTCCAACCAGATTCTCTGATAATAGAAAAGAAAATTTATTCCATCTAATCACCGCAGACAGGAGCAGATTACAGCAATTAATCAAGACCTGGAAAAAGTTTAAACTTGGGGCGACAAAAATTTAGTCCAGTTCAATGCAGCAAAGACCCAAGCAGCCACGTTTACTAAGAGGGCCAATACGGCGGGCCCTGACATCATTACGGCAGGATCGACCATTCCTTCAACCTCGTCAATCGGACTACTAAGTGTCTCGGTCAACAGCAATATGTTCTGTCATGACCACGTTGCTAGCTTCGCAAAATCAGCCTCCCAGAAGCTTGGTGCGCTATTTCGCAACAAAAAACTGTATATACCGCAGCAGTTGCTCTTGCTCTACAAAGCGCAAATAAGAACGTGCTTAGAATATTGCTCACACATCTGGGGTGCCGCACCAAAGCACACCCTAAAGCTGCTGGAGTCCATTCAGAAGAGAGCTGTGCGTCTTGTCGGCGATCCGAGGTTGACCCGCAATCTGGATAGTCTGGAACACCGCAGACATGTGACCGAGCCTGTTTTACAGATACTTTCACTGCAGATGTTCCCAGGATTTGGCCCGCCTCATACCGCGCCTGGCAACACCTGTCAGATAGTTACGACATACGCCAAGAGCGCACCAGCTCGTCGCACAACTGGAAACACCTAGAACATCGCTTTACAAGAACTCCTTTTTCTTGGGCACTGCATCACTGTGTAACACACTCCCAGGACATCTGTTTCCCCCTAATTACAACCTACAACTATTCAAGAACCGTGTCAATCAACATCTTCGCACATGCACCGCTCGTCGAGCGCCATAGGATCTCCCTTTAGTGTGTGTGCCACTACCAAAAAAAATTACTCCGTGTGATTTTTGTATCTTTTAGTAGAAAAGCAAAAGTTAGAATCAACTATACCTAATAAGATATAGTCCACAGTGTGATAAAGGGTTATTATGTGTTTGAGGTAGCAGTTGAAAATTATATATTGCTCCTTTACCAAATCTTAATTTAATTTAATTAATTAGAATAACATTAATATGGGTTTAAGTGTATCCATTTTATCAAAGAAATCAAAAAAGCTTATTATATATTATAGATAGAACATAGACTTTCTTACTATAACCTATTTTATTACATGTTGAAATATCCTTGTTTTAGATTATATCTTCTCTTTATCTCTTTCGGATTTTTATTCTCTGATATCTAACGCTCGAGACCAATGAAACAAACCCGTCTCTACGGGAATAGAGCTCGCTAGACGTGGCTGGAATTTATTTACTGTAGGAAAATTGACACGAACTTAGCTTAGATATCAACTTTGATCTTTGACACAATATTTCTAAAAAGGCTCTTGGGAATCTCATATTAATGAGACTCTCAATTTTTTTCTCTACGATCTCACATTCTCTAAATATAAATTAGTCCTAGGGATAGATATGTTAACATTTTATCTTAAATAGTCTCGCCATGAAAAACTTCTGCACCCTACTCTTGAACTATAATGGAACAAGTGATCAAAACTGCGCTTTTTACACGAGCGAAATGCAAAATACCGCTAGAATCCATGTAGTTGAAATATCCAAAAACGTCGAGTGGTTAAATACAGTTATTTATGCAACAAGTGTGTAAAGTGATCCTTTTTTATAATGGGAATATTGTCCCATTAACCGTAGGTGAATGCGGCAATTCCATTAATACAAAAAGGATACTTTATTCATGAGTAGCATCCAATTTTTTTTCTACTACCGAAAAATATATGCAAAAAATAAAAATATTATTAAATTATTAAATAATTTATTTTACGCCCTGCACTAAATGCCAAAAAATATGTCAGCTTTACAAAAGGTATATTTACGATTCTTAGAGAGTCCGTAAAGTGAATATTTTACGCACAGTAGTAGAAAAAAGAATTGAAGATCTGACTGTTAATTGATAGAGATAAATGCGCATTTATATACATCCAGTTTATAATTACTTTTCCAATTAAATATTTTTTGCTGAAATTACTGATGAAAAAACGTAGGTATCTATTTTCCCTAATCCTTAATGTTTAGTTCTAAAGAGTTGGAAACCCTTCCAGGTTGTTTGAAATTAAATGAGTAAATCTAATAAATTAAGTAAACACCCTTATTTAAAAACCCTTTAACTCTTTATCAATTAAGAATAAACTATAAAACATCAGTATATATAATATGACTTTGGGTAAACCCAGCCTTAATGTTAACATTTATTTTAATAATTGTTATATTAGTAGATAAATAATTAACACTTTATAAGAAAATTTCATAATCTCATGGGAGATGATATACATTTTCTATGGGAAAATAAATGTTTATAATGTGTTATGCGTTTATACTATAATATTTAAAAATATGTATTTATTTATTTTATTTTAATTTACAACTATAATTACAATACAAACTGTTTCGATATATACAAAAAAAACTTCTAATTCTATAATCATTTTAGCGATACCTAAGTGACATGTGCCTGCTTATTACATTGATTGATTTTTATCCCTCTATATAAATTTTGATGATTATTCATGGTCAGTAAAATATGTATCTGCATATGTTCAAACTAGACCATTATTCAACTTAGAAGCCGTTTCGGGCTTTTATTGCATCAATTATTAATTTGTTTGAAAACACGACGCTGTTACATGTCAATTTAATATGCAAACATGTAACAGATAGAGGTGAAATAAAGTTAGTTGTTTCACGTTTAATCCTACATATATTATGTTAGTCCGTCAAGCTAAATATAAAACAACTCACCCGTTTAGATACCTGCATGGTTGTCGTATGACCCTAGCCTTTGATCGAGCTGTTCCAGGGAATATTGAGAGTTCTATAGTTGTATATGTAACTTCATTTTCTCGGGCTGTTTGATAGGATCAATCGGGCTTTATGAACATTTTCACTGACTTAGCACATAATCAATCAATAAGGCGTACTGTATTTTGGCCATCGCTATCCGGAAATCTTCAAAGTTATAGGCATTTACAGAAGTGCATTTTAAAACATTCAATAATTCTCTTACCTTTCCGAATCTTAATATCGATCGTAATATACTGTCAAAGAGGATTTTTGGTACGCTTCCCATTACGTGTCGCAGAGTATACTTTCTTGCGGTGATCCTCTTTGCTCTTTCATGTTGCGTAGCTCAGACGGTGATGTTTAGAATAATAACTCGCTAACTTCGAGACAAATGTACGCATATTGATGCCCAGTATTGATGCCCAAGTTTAGTATAAATTGACGTATGCACCAAAGTTGATAACCATGTTCAAATATAATTTACAAGAAGAGCGTGAAGCGCATGATCATTCGTTGAGGACTGCTTGGACTCAACCTATTTGATTCCCTTGAACCAATTTGGGGTTCCCTTGAAAGTACTTTTATACTCCAGAGAAATAAAACTTCCTCTGCGGAATGAGGCAGAACAAGCTGAATTTTTGCAGGGACCTTCGTTTTGATGTTCTAATAAAGCACAAAAAATCTCATATGCCTACCATTGTGCGCCTTGAGATATCGAAGGTCAAAGGTCATGAAAATCGTTTTTTCACGAAAATCTCGCTTCCAATGCATCTGACGTCGTAAGAACCCATAACAAAACTTACGTAAAATAGTATTCTCTACAAAATTGTTCATATACATTTTTTTCCTACGAAGAACCGTTTTCGAAATATAGCATGATAAAGCGGGAGCGCGCATTCGTAATAGGTAATACTGTACTATACTGCAGAGCTATAAATATAAAAGCACTTTCATTAATCTGTTAGACTGGCAAATTAAATTTCCATTATTAAAGCCGTTCAAAATTTATTTATAAAAAAATATATATAATAAATGATTAATAACAAAAAATACATTCTTTTCCACACCACTTTTGAAGTAGAATGCAAGGTGCGTTTTTTTTGACATGGTATCCTCGTAGGTCTAATCCATGTTTTCGATCTTAGGAAAAGTTTTATAACATTAATCTATCATTTGTTGCACCTGGGGCTACGCGCCTTATGTTTCCTTACCTTCCTCCTCATCTTCGTGGGGTTCCACTAACACCTCCATCAACACATTATCTTCGTCAGATGCTTCCTCTATATCTGTTGGCTCTATGTCTGTTGGCAAAAACCTCTTCAGGCTCAAGGTCATTGAAGTCTTCGATGTTTTGCAACTCTGTTGACGGGTTCAGGCAGGCCTGTCCGTGACACTGACCACAAACTTTGTAGCATGGCAGCCCGACTTTTCTACACCCGCACTGCGCACCACAGACTATTGTATTTAATAGTTCGTCTGGAGCAGATGGCAGTAGTGTTGTTTTCGGCTGTAGTATGTCGTTTTTTTAATCCCAACCCCATTCTTCGGGTTGTAGATTTATCCCTAGCCAAATCTGTACTTGGTAGTAGACCCGATAAATCTGCTGTCGAGCTGCTTCACTGGTAGGTGGAAGGGATGACAATTAAACAGGTCTATTAAGTCTTGTAGCCTTAATGAATTGGGTGTATCATCATCTTTTGGAGCACCAAACATAGCTAACAGAAAACGCTTTTCGTTCTGAAATACTGTATCTGGCGGGCAATTTTCTGCTTGAAATATTTGAGCCGAGTGATTCAAATCGGGATGTTTCTCAAACATTGTCATAACCTGAAGTTTTCCTTTGTTGAATAGTTCCTATGTAGTGTCGCATCCAGTGAGAGCATGCAAAAACAAAATATGTTCTTTGTAAAGACGATATTTGCCGAGACTTTTAGACGAATAAATTCGTGTTGATGTAGTCCCTTTGCCAATTTTCTTTAAGAAAGTTTGACTGGGTTCGTCCTATTAAAAGAACAAGCAAATCAATGTCTTCTCGAATGATGACGGCGGTTCTTTCTTTTTCCGATACTTCCATGGCTGTTTCGATAATTTGAGAATCTGCATCATCCTTGGCTTATTTTGTAGCGATGTTGGCAGCTTGCAGCTGTTCAATAAGCATTTCAAAATAATTCTTTTTGTTGAATCGGTTTGATAAGAACTTTTCTTGGGTGACTGGCACAATCATTGTTGCATCAAAGCGAACTTCATAAGATGTAGACAGTGCAGTGCTTCGTCTTAATTACTCCATTGCTTTTATATTTCTATAGTTGTCTGAGTATCCGTCAAATATAACAATTATATCAGAACCAAAATGCCTTTGCAAATATGTAACATATCTATCCAGAGTGTCGTAGTATCGTTTTTATTCCATACGACACGATGTAGCAAAAATCCACAATCGATGCCGTAGGTTACATTATCTTCATTGAGTTCAATATTGACAGGCTCCATCATATTATACAATTTTGATTTTGCGGTTTTTCGCATGCCCTCCTTGTCAAAAAGTGATGTTGGATATGGACTTAATTCATACTCAAAATATTTTTGCAGACGATCGTATAATACGAATGCGCGCTCCCGCTTTATCATGCTATATCTCGAAAACGGTTAGTCGTGCGAAAAAAATGTATATGAACAATTTTGTAGGGAATACTATTTTACGTAAGTTTTGTTATGGGTTCTTACGACGTCAGATGCACTGAAAGTGAGATTTTCGCGAAAAAACGATTTTCATGACCTTTGACATTCGATATCTCAAGACGCACAATGGTAGGCATATGAGATTTTTTTGTGCTTCATTGGAACATCAAAACGAAGGTCACTGCAAAAATTCAGCTTGTTCGGCCTCATTCCGCAGATGGCCTCTTTTTTTACCTTATTTCCCTGGAGTATTAGTTTATGTCGGATTTTAAGAGATTTAATTCGTTTAATTTATATTGGCATGCTTAATTCAGTTTCACTTTAATTTAAGTTCACTTCACTTTGTTTTACTTTTTCACTGACGTAACTTAGGGAGGTGTGGACTTGATGGCAGTAAGCGTTTGTCATTGAGGTACAATGAACTGGATGACCAGGTGTGTAGGGTTTGAACTTGTTATCAGTAAGCGTTTGCCATTGAGGTACTACGAACTGGATGACCAAGTTTGGAGGGTTTGAACCTGTTACCAGCAAGCGTTTGTCATTGAGGTACTACGAACTGGATGACCAAGTTGTCGTTTACTCGGTTTGCATGTTCTTTTATACTCATCATCATCATCATCATCATTTATTAACAGGTAATTGAACTTTGATATATACACCTAAACAACTAACATAACTACATTTCAATAGTAGCGTGTTTAGTGGGGCTACGAACGCCCGTATGAGCGCCTCTGAGGTCCCCCCGGCACGCACCACTAAAAGAAGGGGCCGATGTGATGCCCTAGTCATGTTTCGACTAGATGTTAGGTACCATCTCAAGTAATACAACTTTTCTACTTAGGCAGAGCCTTTCAGAAGTTTTGAATTCAACAAGTACAACACGGATGGCAATAGAACTGTCTTCTTATTTTCCAGGGTGGGGATGGGTGAGGGTTAGAAACATGGGGCAAACAGAAGGAAAAACCCCATTTCACGATTCTTTGGTCACTCATACACGTATACAGGACATCACACACATTTATACACATAGGGTAAAAGAGTAGGAAGCTAGAATTAGCTTCAGTGAGGTGAAAAATGTAACAACATCAGACATATGCTCGGCACCCTTAGCCATACTTCGTCTGCCGGAACAGGGAGGCAGGCGGCGACATCGAGAGCAGTATTCAACTGCTTTTATCTACTGTTGACGGTTAGCTTTTATAGCTCGAAAAAGTCCTTTAACAAGCCCCGCCCACCACGTTGTTAGCGTGGTGGAGGGGGCCTGCCTTGGGCAACCGTGTGACGATGGATTGGGAGCAACTTCTGGTAATCGTCAATTTCTTGGCGACCCCAGGGGCGCCGAAGGGGTAGACAGGGATGGGTTTAAGGGATGAATGTTGACGGGAAGTCCATTATTCTGGTGGCCGAGGCTCCAGAAAGTAAATTGTCGTGCGTCGGTGTATGGGATCGTGCTTAGGTCTGTTGGCCGACTCATACCTCAAGTCTGCAATATGGGCAGTCCTCGGCGAGCCACGTATTCCAGACGTGTAGAACTTGCACGCCAATTTATCGATGTATTCGTTTATATATTCGACACCAGCCCAGGCGTGCAAGTCCCGAATCCTGGTATAACGGCTCGCCGAGAAAGCAGCCCTTAAGTGCCTATTCTGCAAGATCTGCAGTTTCTTGAGATGTGTGTCGGCCACCGAGCACCAAACCGGCGCCTCATACGTCAGGTATGGCCGAATAATGGACCTATACAGAATGAGTTTATTGGAGGGGCTGAGGCAGAAACCATTCCTGATCAGAGGCCTCAACTTCTGGAGTATATCTCTATTTTTCACTTGCACATGTAATATGTAATATGCCTGCCGAAGTTGAGCTTCAAATCAAGAATGATTCCCAGGTACTTGACGGAAAGTTTAGGAGGAATGGGGGTGTTGTTTACTAGGATTGGGGCGGATTCAATGTTTTTTATTTTCCTGGCAAACACGGCCAACTCTGTTTTATTAGGGTTAAGCCGTATTTTCCACCCCTCACTCAATTTATTTGTCGCCTCCTGCGCTGTGTTGGAGTGGGAATACAGTGCAGTGTCGTCCGCGTAGAACGCAAGGGACGTATCAGGGGGGCAGGAATATCTGCTATGTAATAACTGAATAGCTGTGGCGACAGTACAGTTCCCTGAGGTACCCCCGCCTTGATCTCTCTCTGAGATGAGAGGGATCCGCCAATTTTCACCGAGAAAGCACGCCCGACCAGATATGACGCAATTAGCGCTGTAAAGTGCAGTGGAAAGTTATGCTTAATGAAAAGCTTATGCAGCAAGCCATTGTGCCATACCCGGTCGAATGCTCTCTCGATGTCTAGGAGTAATAGGAATGTGCAATGCCCTATATTGAATCCGTTATATATGTCCTGTACGATTTTCGCAGCGAGCATGCTAGTACCATGTCCGCCGCGAAAACCGAACTGTTCCCGAGGGAGTACATGACGGTTCAGGGCTATCTCGTTCATCCTAGACAATAAGAGTCTCTCAGTGAGTTTGCTCTTGGTATTTAGCAAGGAAATAGGGCGGTAAGAGCTGGCGAGCTTGAGGTCTTTCCCGGGCTTAAGGAACAGTACCACGCGCGATCTTCCAGGAACTGGGAAAGTGTTGCAGACGAAGTATAGCGTTCACTATATGCATTAATTGTATCAGGGTTTTGTTTTTTTTTTTTTTTTTTTTTATGGCAGTGGCACACACACTAAAGGTAGATCCTATGGCGCTCGACGAGCGGTGTGTGTGCGAAGATGTTGATTGACACGGTTCTTGAATATTTGTAGGTTGTAATTAGTGGGAAACAGACGTCCTGGAAGTGAGTTCCACAGTGATGCAGTGCGCCAGACAAAGGAGTTCTGGTAAAGCGATGTTCTAGGTGTTTCTAGTTGTACGACGAACTGGTGCGCTCCTGCCGTCTGTCGGGACTGCCTGACAGGAGTTGCCAGGGGCGGCATTATGTGGGCCAAATCCTGGGAACATCTGCCGTGAAAGTATCTGTAAAACAGAGACATCTCGGCCACATGTCTGCGATGTTCCAGACTATCCAGATTCCGGGTCAACTCCGGATCGCCGACGAGACGCACAGCCCTCTTCTGAATGGAATCCAGCAGCTTTAGGGTATGCTTTGGTGCGGCACCCCAGATATGTGAGCAATATTCTAAGCACGGTCTTATTTGCGCTTTGTACAGCAAGAGCAACTGCTGCGGTGTATAGAGTTTTTTGTTGCGAAATAGCGCACCAAGCTTCTGGGAGGCTGATTTTGCGATGTTAGCAACATGGTCATGCCATGACATATTGCTGTTGACCGAGACACCCAGCAGCCCGATTGACGAGGATGAAGGAATGGTCGATCTCCTGCCATAATGATGTCAGGGCCCGCTGTATTGGCCCTCTTAGTAAACGTTGCTGCTTGGGTGTTTGCTGCATTGAACTGGACCAAATTTCGGTCGCCCCAAGTTTGAACTTTCTCCAGGTCTTGATTAATTGCTGTAATCTGCTCCTGTCTGCGGTGATGAGTCTCAGTCGCTGGTAAGGGTTTTTCTGATCTAAAGTGGGAGACAAGGGTACTGTCATCTGCAAAACTGTAAACAGGATTATTCGTTTCGATCAGCAGGTCATTAATATAGATGAGGAACAGAGTTGGTGAAAGTATTGCGCCCTGAGGCACGCCCGCGTTGATGGTGAATGTGTCCGAGATGTGTCCATCGACTGCAACATGTAGGGATCGGTTCTTAAGGAAACTGGCCAGCCAGCTGCAGAGAGAGGCGGGCAGTCTCAAGGACGGCAGTTTGTTGAGCAGTCCGTCATGCCAAACTCTGTCGAATGCCTTTGAAATATCCAACGCAATCGCTCGAGACTCTCCGTAGTTTTCAATTGCCCTGCTCCATATATGAGTGACATAGGCCAATATATCTCCTGTCGATCTCTTTTTGCGAAAGCCGTATTGATTATCGCTGATTATTCTGTTGCTCTCGAGGTACTTGAGTAGTTGCTGGTTGACTACACGTTCCATGACTTTGGAGATTATTGGAAGCAAGGCAATCGGGCGATAGTTTGAGGGCATGGTTTTCTTGCCTTTTTTTGGAACAGGTTGCACTCGAGCGACTTTCCAAGAGGATGGGTAAATCCCTTTTCTGTAAGAAAGAGAAAAAAGCCTGGAAAAAACGGGTGTTAGTTCGTTGGCGCAGTTCTTTAGCACGATGGCAGGTATTCCGTCCGGTCCTGATGCCTTTTGCGTATCTAGTTCTTTAAGGATTTTGCGAATATCACGATGAGAAAACTTGACTTCTGCCATGGTGGTGTTGATGTTCGGTATAGTGGGGAGAGTCTTGCTTTGGGGCACGTCTAAGGTAGAGTGCGATGAAAACATTTTGGCGAGCATGTTTGCTTTTTCTTTGGCTGTAGTCGCCGTGATGCCACGTTCGTCCGTCAAAGGTGGGAGAGACGTTTTTGTAAAGTTGTTACTTACTGCCTTTGCCACTGACCAGAAATTCCTGGAGCCACTGGGGCATTGCAAAAGTTTATTCCTGATCCTTTGATTGTGTCTGTCCTTAGTTTCGTCGATCACACGCTTGCACTCGTTTCTCGCTTCGATAAAATAATTGCGATTTTCAGCGGTCTGATTTTGCTGCCAGTACTTATAGGCTTGCTGTTTCCTTCCTACAGCTCTTTCGCATCTTTTGTCGAACCAGGGCTTTCCTTTTGATGGTAACTTGATGGAATTTGGGATGTATGCTTCCATTCCTGAGGAGATCACTTGCATGATCTCTTCGCAGCAGTCTGACGGGTCGTCAGTGGCAAAGCAGACGTCGAGCCAAGGAAAATCTAGGTAAAACTGCCTCAGATCGTCCCAGTTTGCAGAATTGTAATGCCAGATTTTGCGAGGCAATGGTGGATCCTTCTGTATGAGTGGCAATTCACAAACCGTTGTAATAAGTTTGTGGTCGGAGGTACCTAATGGCGGACCAACTGTAACCTTGTACTGGTCAGGATTGGTGGTCAGAAAAAGATCCAGGAGGGCGGCGAATTCGCCCCTCTCTGAGATTCGAGTTGGTTCGTCTATAAGTTGAGTAAGCCCGCAGCTGATGGCAAATGCTTCAGCCTCTCTACCTTCGTTGTCGGTCTTGTTGTGATGTTTGAGCCAGTTGGTGTTGTGGGCATTGAAGTCTCCCAGAACGATTATTTCTGAACTGGGGTGATCGACCTGTATTGAGTCAAAGGTGGTAGCTAGTGTTGAGAAAAAGCTTTGGTAGGCTCTATCGCTCGGAGGGCGATAGAGACAACATATAAACTTGGTTAATCCCTTGGTGGTGAACTTGAGCCACATGACGTCAAGGTTGTTCGGTTCGAGTGTTTCCTCGCGGTGGCATGAAAGGTCGCTTCGGACAAAAAGGCATATTCCGAACTTATATCTAAATCGGGTATGTAAGTCGTAACCAGGATAGAGGTAGTTCACTGTCGTTGTTGTAGAACATACTTGTGTTTCTGTAAGGGCTAATATGTGTGGTCTATTTGCTTGTAGATGTTGGTGTACCGAATTTATGTTTGTATTTAGGCCTCTTATGTTGCAGAAATCTATTCTAAATTGGTTCGGTATCTTTGCTGTCTGTGAAATGCGGAATGAAGGGCTCCCAGGGCCACCCAGCGCCCGGAGATCCGAATGGCCGGGGAGTTTACCTCCGGAATATTTTGATCCTGGAAGCACCATCATGTCCATATATTCCTACTGTGAAACCCGGAATCACCAGCGCGGAAGCGGAACGTGATTTGGGAAAACCACTTAGCGCTCCCCAATTCTGGTGGGGTGGTCTTTCACCGGACGATGCGAGTAGGCTTATGCATCTACCACCTAGGGCCGCTTCCACTCGAAGCATCGGCCTCAGACTCATTCCTTTGGCGGTCCCTAGTCTGACAGGGGTAAAAATGGGGTTTGTTGGATCACTCCCCAGTGATCAGCTCCAGACTTTTGGGTTAGGGATGTTTTTCAGGAGTATGTTAGGGATCGTGTCCGGTCCCGGAACCTTATTCTTAGGCAGACGACCGAGAGCACCGCGAAGCTCTGAGGGGGTGACCAGGATTTTATCCATCACAGAGGGCGGGATAGGATAACGTTTTAAAAAGGGCCTTATTTCCTCTGTGATTTGAGCGTGCAATGGCACGGTATCAGGTTCTTCCCTGTGTACGCTCTCGAGGAAGTCAGCGAATGCCTCAGTCTTCCCACGGTCATTAAGGATAACCTCGCCATTATGTGAAATGGCGGGAATGTCGACTGGGCCTCCCCTAACCTGCCTCGCAAGTTTCCACAGGGATCCGTCCTCCGTGCCGAGCTCATTCACAAACTTCATCCATGCCGCCTCTCTGTGTTTGCGAATGTTCACCCTAATCTGATCAGACAGGGCATTTACCCTGAGCTTGTCGACTGCGGCGCGGTTCCTCTGCCATCTGCGTCGAATTCGATTCCGGAAGCTAATGAGATCTAGGATTTCGTCAGGAAGAGTTTCCACGAATGGCCTCTTCCTAAACTACCGGACATAAAGCGTCATGGACGCGCTGGATATTGCGGGTTATTGTGTCGACAGCGGTACCTAGTTCCTGGACAGTTTCGATTTGCCTGGGGATGACAGTGGCCTCGTTTAACCTCCCCCGAAACACCCGCCAATCAAGATTCTTATAGGAAATATATTTCCCATAGGCTTCCAGCCGCCTAGTATTAGCCAGACTCATCTTGATTGGCAAATGGTCCGAGTTGAAGTTATCGATAACCTTGGGTGACGCTACCCCTGCCATTCCCCTGGTTAACGCTACGTCCAGGAATGAAGACATGTTTCCACGGTAAAAGGTAGGAAATCTGGTACGGTAATATTGGATTTCCAGGTTGCTTTTTAAGAGATTGCGTAGAGTAGTGCCCTTTCTTGTTGTTTGAGCGTCGCCGAATTCAACGTGTTTGGCGTTGAAGTCGCCAATTAATAATGACTTGTTGCCGGGCTGCAAAAATACATTGAAGTCGTCTTGTGTGAGTCGAGTCGATGGCGGAGCGTAGCTACCGGTAATGCATAGGCCGCCGTCTAGTTCGATGGATACATATTCAATGAGCGAATTTATTCGAGTTTTTCTTTTATATCTCAGCGACCTATGTACCAAGCATGCCACTCCCCCTCCGCGGTTACGCCTATCGAAGCGCTCGACGGTATACCCACGGACCTTCAACAAAAAGTCCGGGGACAAAAAAGTCTCTAGCAGAAAAACAACCTTAAAGTTGGAATGATACAAAAAATGCTTAAATTCGTCGAGTTTTCGCCTGATACCGTTACAATTCCAGGATAATACATTTATCACATACATTGGAAAATAATTGACAATTATATGTTATACTTGTTGATCTCATGCGAGAAAAATTGAATTGTTCCTTGCATAATCCAAACTCTGTCGCCGTCGCATGATTTCAGCATCGAACAGAATTCGTCTAATGCAAAGAACAATTCCGATATATTGACTAAGGAGTTTATCTCGCTTACTACGTTTTGTAGATTGCACACATGATCTGCTATATTACTTGGGGTGGTACCTACCCTGTTTCGCCGGTGCTGATCGCTAGTGTTAGCCTGTGCCTGCGGGGGGGCGGCTCTGAGAGTGTTCGGGAAGTCCGCTTCGTAGCTGGCTTGCTGAGGGGATTAGGCGGTCGGGCGTCTCTCCTGCTGTTTCTGCGAGGGTGGGGCTCTTGATTTTATACCCCGGCCTTGACTCTGTTGACCTTGCCCCTGCCAGGCCGGCGTGGCGGGCAAGGGTGCGGGAACAGGACTATTTTTGTTAATCGGTGTTTTTGCGGCAGTAGAGGCTTGTAGCTGATTTAATTTGAAAATATAGACTGGACATTCGGGGTTGATTGCCCGGTGTGGGCCTCCGCAATTGACGCACTTGACCACATCTGAGGTACAAGATGTGATCTCGTGGCCTATGCCACATTTCGAGCATTTAAAGTCTCGTCGACAGTATGTCATGGAATGTCCATGTCCTTGGCACCTTCGACACTGCATTATGGGTTTGGTGCTTCTCCTATTTTCTCATAACACTTTAATATTCATTAGCGTCTTGATGTCGTGTTGCAGTTTTCTTAAAGTTACAAACGCGTCGAGTACTACAAGATATAAAGGTACTTGTGTTTTTCGCATCTCGAAGACGTTCTTGGCTGCATATTCATATTCTTCTTGTAGCTGTCTTTTTATTTTAGCTATTGGAATGTCGCCGTCGAGTCCGCGGAGTACATAGGCTCGAGTTTTCTGATTTTTCTCCGCATATGAATAGTAGCGGAGACTTTCATTATCACAGTTTCGCTTAAACACTTGCCAGTCTATTCCGCTTTCAATGTATATTATTGTGCTATTCGTAGCATATTTGATGGAGAATTTAGTGATATGCATTTTCTGCATATCCTCCTGGACTTTCTTATGGCTCGCGAATTTACCCTGGAGCACTATGGGGGGTGGTGGGCCCGGTTTAGTTTTAAGAGAGACATGGGCTTTCTTCTTTAGCCTTGAGCTAGTACGATTTGTAGTTCTTCTTTCGGGGGCTGAATTGAGATAGTGCTACTATCGTCCTCTAAATCGGATAGGGCGTCGTAACGGTTGTATGTGGGGACGCTAGTGGACGCCCCGAAGTCCAGGTTTACAGCCCTTATATTTTTCGTGAGCCCTAGCGTTTTGTAGGGCGTTTTGAATGGCATTTTGTCTGCATCGCTTACCAGGGGAACAGAAAAATCGGCAGATTTTCTGCTACCCGCATCGCTAACTATAGTACTGGTGTCAAGGGGGCTGTTTGCAGCCCTCTTTCTGCTCTCTTCGCTTGATGTTTCCATGGGCTTAGGCTCTTCTTTCCGGCTTTTCTTTACACCAACTCTGCCGGTGTCTATTCTAGGTATAATGTCCTTCCTGGCTTGGGAGGACGATGGTTTTAATTGGTGTAAGGCGATTAAGTGATCGATTGCTTTATTGAGTTGGAGAATAACAGTTTGCGTGCTCTTGCCTGAGATGCTTTGAAGCTCTATGTGGCTTTTTGCACAGTTTGTGCAACTTGCAGTATTTTAGGCCAGCTTTGTATGTATATACAGTGTGTCCAAAAAAGTATGCAACATATGGAAAACTTTTTTATTATTGGTTTCTCAGAAAATTTTATTCTTGATAAAAGTTGGTGCTTATCCTAAAACAGTAAATGAGTATTGCAAATTTTCCGTACTGCTTTTAGTGCGGGCGCAAATGTCATTTTTCCGAAATCGCGTCAAGAGTAAAGTACCTTAATTTATAAAGATACAGCAAAATCTTATAAGGAAAAGTTCTTCCAAATTAAAAAAGTAATCTAAATATGAAATTTGAGTTAAGTACATCAACTTTTGAGTTTTCTTTTTTTTTCTCGATTTTTTCTTAAACGTTACGCCACTGGAGAATGTTTTGTTCTTTTGTTATTAGTATACTTGCCAAGTAACTTCAAAAATTATTTAAGATAGAAATTAGTTACATAGTTGCATAATGTTGCGGTTTTTCCAGAGATAATAGCCAGTTTAGGTATCAGTGTGTTGCAAACACATTTAAACCCTTTTGATTCAAAATTTCTTCTACTCAAAATCATGAATAGACCCAACTTTCTTCATTTCATGTAAAACAACTAATAATTTATTTATCTTTTGCACCCGATGAGTAAAATATGCCCAAGTATCCTAAAAAGCCATTTAAAATATTTGGTCTTGAAGAGTAGGCCAGGCATTTGGAATAAAAACAAATAAATAGCAATAATTTTACTTCGCTCTGACATATGAAATTAATTATTGAGTCAGTCATTCCAATTGTATTTTGTAATAATTATTGAGGACAATTATTTTGGATCAAAATTGTTTAAATGTGTTTGCAACACACTGATACCTAAACTGGCTTTTATCTCCGTAAAAGTAAAACATTATGCAACTATGTAACTAATGTCAACTTTAAATAAATTTTGAAATTGCTTGGCAAGTACACTAATAACAAAAGAACAAAGCATTCACCGATGGCGTAACGTTTGAGAAAAAAATCGAGAAAAAAATGGGAAGTTGAAAATTGATGTACTTAACTCAAATTTCATATTTAGATTACTTTTTTAATTTCGAAGAACTTTTCCTTATAAGATTTTGCTGTATCTTTATAAATTAAGGTACTTTACTCTTGACGCGATTTCAGAAAAATGACATTTGCGTCCGCACTAAAAACAGTACGTAAAATTTGAAATACTCGTTTACTGTTTTAGGGCAAGCACCAACTTTTATGAAGAATAAAATTTTCTGAGAATCCAATAATAAAGAAGTTTCCCATATGTTGCATACTTTTTTGGACACACTGTATTTGCATTTGAGTAATTCTCCCATAATTTTAACTTTGATGTCCCGGGGCTGTAAAAAAAGTATTTTCTATCCAATGCAGTTAATTTTTTTTTAAGATTTACCCGACAATCCGAGCTACATTTCTGACCCAAAGTTATTTTTTAAAAATTACCTTTACTAAAAAAAAGAAATTCTGAAACCCCTTCATATTCCTGACCGTCCCCTTGTCCCAAACATGTTTTTCAACCTATCTTGAAAATCTTCAATATGACTGAACTATAGTAATAATACCGTTATGGCTGATTTCTATAAAAAAGATGTTAAATTTAAAAAAAAAACTTGCCAAAATGATACTTTAAAAAGAAAAACTAAATTTCGGCTTCAAAAAGTGTCCTGAAATTTTGATTCCTAAACCGTCCCCCTATACATTTAGTGGTATATAAAATTGAACATACTACTCAAACAGTAAAATTTGTCTTCATGACGTGGGCATAAGTCAGTTACAGCAATGCAAAGTGTGTGTGTGCACGTTGTGTCTTTGAAAGTGATTTTGCTATCCAATATAAGGTAATTACTTGCTTCCGTATTTTTATTCAGTTCCGAACCGTCCCTATAGATCATAGGTATACCTATTAGTTTTGTTTAACAATAACTACGCCTTTTTATTAACACTATGTTGTTTAAAATTTCTACACATAACCTCAATATACAATTCTGCAATTTAAATACTATTGTTATCAAAAACATCGGACTTTTCCAGACCGTCCCTTTCCCGACCGTCCCTTTCAAAAAGCACAGTTGGGGACGGTCGGGAAAAGGCAGGGACTGTCGTAATTTATATTACTTATTTTATTCGGTTTTTTGCCAATTTAAAATAAAAAACAAAACTGAAAAGTAAGGAAACCTTTTAAACTAACTGAGATATTAAGTTAATGTGCAAAAAGTTACCGTAACTATATTTAAAATATTTATATTTTTGTGAAATAATATACCTTTTTTAATTATGCAAAATTCATAAACACGGAACAAACTTTATTACTGCTGACGTAGAAAAAGATACTTTTTATATAATAATATGTGAATTTTTATTATTTTTTTGCAATGGTATATTTTGCGCTCGAATATGCGGTTAGTCCTGCTGGATTGTCCGTATTTCCATTATTTTTATCATACTTTTAGGACTTCCTAATTTTATTTTTTTTTATTTTAAAGAGGTAAAATCCGCAATAAAATATAGGTGAAAATAAAATATTATTTTTTTAAAGATGATGGAAGAACAGAAAGTAAACTTAGAAGCTTTCAGATTCGAACTGCGTATGGCCAAAGAGGCTGCATATAAAAGAAATGTCGAAAATAAAGAAAAAAAGAGAAAAGAAAAAAAGGCCGCAAAAAATGCAGACACCAAACCCAAAGTAATTGTCTTACAAAATACAGTAATCAAACCTGCAAACCTACCTGATCATAATTTATACAAAACTCAGCAGCAAAGTAAAGATATTAATATTAATATTAATACAGAAATAAAACAAAACCTTGTGGTAAAAGAATGTCCATCTGCTAGGAAAGGAACTAAAAATATAAAAAAAGTAAGAAATAAAACTCCAAAAAGCTTAACAGAAACAGAAATAATCAAGAGAAGAAACAAAGAAAGAGATAAAAAAAGAAAGCAAAGAGAAAAAATTAAGGCAGATCCAAAAATGTACCTAGAAGCTAAAGAAAAGGAGAAACAAAGAAGTGCAGCAAGACGCGCAACAAAAAAGATTAAAAAAGTTTCAGATATGAAACCTAGAGAACACAGAGCGCAGAAAAAAAAATGGCGGGAGGCAAAGCAAAGATTGAAGGAAAAACTGAACTTAAGAGAACAAGACACAAAAGGAGAAGCAAATGAACTTAAAACTGAAACTAACAATGATATTAAAATTAATATAAACATTTTAAGTGACAATAGAAAGGTTAGAGGTAGAAAAAAAGTTCAGTTAAATCGATTAAGGATTGTTAGACGATGGGAAATGGAAAAACAGAAAAATAGCAAACTAAACAAAGATTTGGAAAAGTATAAAAGAAAATATACCAGATTATTAAAAAAAACAACAAGGCCTCCACCTTCGTGTGAAAAAAAGGCAGATGAAATTATCGCCAAAGGAAGAGACTCAATTAAAAAGCATCTTACTTTTGGCGCAGTCCTAGAAAAAAATCTTTCAAAGAAAACGACTGACAATAATGAATCCAAAAAAACAGTTGCGCAGGTATTTGATAATAACGTAATTAACCGGTACAATTGTAGACCCTTGGCTGAAAAAGTGATTAGTAAACATATGGTAAAAACACATGTAGATAAAAACATATTCGTAGAAGAAGGTTCTTGAATAAATATAGGGAAGACAGACAGTTATTTAAAAACTTCCTTTACGAAAATTCATACATTCAGCTTGGTAAACGGGATACTATTACAAAATATGGAAAGAAAAAACAAAAATATTATTTACAAGACACTTTGAAAAATATTTACAAAAAGTTTTTGTTAGCCACGTCAAGAAAATGTTCGTTTACATATTTTTGTAAAAACAAACCCTTTTGGTTCGTACGGCAAAGCATTTCTCAGAGAGACACATGTTTGTGTAAAAAATGTGCAAATATAAAGTTCATATTTCAAAAGCTTCATATTTTAAAAATATTGGCATCTCCCAATTCATCTGATGTTTTAAAAAAATTAAAATGTAACCCTGTAAGATATTATTGTATGTATAATCTTTGTGACCTATGTTCAAACAACGCTATCCACAATAATACTTCAAGCATTGAAAAAAATAAGACATTTTACTGGCAATGGTGTTGCAAAAAGGAAAAACGTATTGGAAAAGGCGATAAATGGTTTGAAGTTACCATAATGACTAAAGAAAAGCGACTTTGTACCGTCGGCGAGTTGATTGAAGAAGGCAATAAACTCCTTCCAGCGTATTATTAACATATTTATAATATCTTTCATCAACAGATGACCTTTAAAAACCTAAAACACAAATTGAAATCAAATGAAGCCATCATTGTTGTGGATTTTTCCGAAAATTATGTTGGAAAATATAACAAAGAAATTCAAAGTATACATTTTGTGGCTTCTCGGCCTCAAATTACTTTACATACTGGCGCTTTTTACCATATCGATGACTCTAAAAAGCTTAGTGTTCAAACCTTTTGCACAGTTTCTGATTTCAATGAACATTCGCCAGTTTCAATTTGGGCACACTTACAACCGATTTTAGATTTTATTCAAAATACTTACCCAAGCGTGGATACCCTACATTTTCGATCTGATGGTCCTGTCACCCAATATAAGAATAAAAAAAACTTCTATCTTTTATCTAAAATTCTAACAGAGAGAAAGTTTAGACATGTTTCATGGACATTTTCTGAGGCCGGTCATGGCAAAAGTGTTGCTGATGGCGTAGGTGGTTTAGTGAAACGTACAGCCGATAGGAAAGTTATGTATGGAAATGATATTATAAATGCTAAAGATTTTATGGAACAAACAAAAGACTTAAAATCTTTAATTCTGTTGATAAGTGAAGACCACGTTAGAAAAATCAGAGAGCTGTTAACCGGGGTTGAATGCTTCTTGAAGCCTATTCCAGACACGTTGAAAGTACATGAAATTATTTGGAGAAAAGAAACGCCCACTGTCTTTGGTATTCGCAGGTTAAGTTGTGACAGATGTAGTTTTGATTTGTGTTGCCTGCACTTCGCTTTATCTAAATCGACTTGGAACATTCCAACTAATGATGACCTAGGTACGCCAAAGGAATTACTGCAATCGAATAAGACTGATAAAACTAAGTCTGATATTTGTAAACAACATAGTGATATTAAGGTTGGCGATTTTGTAGCAGTAGCGTACCATTGGTCATCAACCAATGGTACCCAGGTAATTTTTATCTCAATAATTGTTACAGGAATACACGTTTAATATCATTTGTATTTTTAGGAAAAGTCACTGCTGTAAACGGTACCTGTCTAAATATTACCTTCATGAAAAAAAATGGTGAAAACAAATTTTCCTGGCCTTCCAAAGAAGATACTCATCAAATAGATGCAAATGGAATATTGACCAAGCTGTCACCGCCATATCCCCTCTCTAGTAGAATTTTTGCTTTAAAAAATTATGAATATGTCTGTTCACTTATTACCAATGTTATAGAGTAACCATCTATTTATGTATTTAAAATGCAATTTTATGTTAAATGTAAACTTATTTTTTAAATTAGTTTAAATTTAAAGTACGTTACGGCATATTTGTCAAATATGTAATATGACAATAAATAAAACCTTTAATTTTTTTTTCAATTTTCCATGGCCGTCCTTTATCATCCAGACCATCCCCGTCAATTCACGACCGTCCCAAAAATATCCGCAACCGTACCCTAATTAAAACTCTTTACTATACTAAAATTCTGAAGTTTATGTTAAGTTTTATTTCATATAATCAAAGTATCAGTTCGTAGAATTCAAAAAATATGACCGGAACATGATTTTGGTAAGTTATAGCTCTTCCTAATTGAAAAATAGACTTTTAATTTAAATTGATTTCTAATTTATTTATGTTTGGCTTTGTACTATTTAGGATAACACTAATTTGACAAGCCAAACTTTTTTATGTATCACAAATACAGCTATAAATTATAAGTACAACACAAATTTCTGTCAATAATAACAATTAGTGCAATTTTCTTCAAAAATAAGGTAAGGGACGCTCAGGAAAATTCATAGTATTTTAAGAGCTTGATAAACTTATAACTTCTTCAGAAATTAAAATTGTGCATCGCCATTAAGCTTCTAAATAGAAGACAGGATCTAGAGTCAAAAAACAATTTCAACACTTAGACCTAAGAAGTTTAATATTTGAAAAATTTTGGATTTGAATGTTAAAATTATGGAAGAATTACCCATTTAGTGAGCACCTTTTCATTCGGCACATTAGACCGGATGTCTTCCGACTGTAAAGACGAACAGTCGTCGTCCTGGTCCAGTTTTAGCGTGAAGAAAGCCGGGGGTCCGTCCCCGGAAACTGTTCTTTTATACTAAAATTTGTTGAAAGTTTACTGTTTAAAACATGTTTAGATAATAAGCATAATAATTATCTTTCAAGATCAAGTATCAAGTTAAAACTTTAGACTGAGTGTTCTTTTTTTTGTGAATAGGATTACTAGTTTACAATACATTTAAAAAATCTCATCGATGTCAGAAATATTGGTTTCGGAGTTTGCCAGTTATTTTCCTGGATTTGTTCAATATTTAATAGGAAAAGCTAAAAATTCAGTCAATGTTTGTTTCTGATATAACCTTCAGACTTCACATGAGACTACCGGAGCTTTGACAATAATTATCTAACTTGAGGGGGACCTTTGGAATATTGCCAAGTGTGCCATGTTTCTCTAGCGATCCTCGTGCGATTTTGATGTATTTGCGGATCAAGCCAACAAGAAACAAACAAACAAAAAATTTATTGCCTAGAGATCCTTGCTCCCGTTCATTATCACCACCAAAAATCCAACGTAATTAGGTAAATATATATATTTTACATTTTGTACATACGCATGTATTTTCTATACAGGGGTATTTCTTGTCTCATGGTGTAAATCATTAAAGTATAGTTTTCTAACAGTTCTCAGAGGGGATTGAATACTGCTATATAGAAAGTGTTATTCTTGAATCTTGTTCAAAGTTTATTCATTCATGCACTTATTATATAATGTAATATCATCGAACATAACATAACTTGGGCCTGGAACAGGCATAGTATGACTATTATGTTCATTACTTTTACAATAAGTAATATTCAAGGGAAATGAAGCAGATTGATAGGGATGATAGGGATTCATGATTCCGTCCTCGGTATCATGTTGCGGAGAATCACTCATAGACGATTCCTTTGTCTTTATGGGAACTCGTATTCTAGGATAGGACATAGGTTGTATATGATTTTTAATAAATTTCCTTTCTACTTTCATTTTCTGATGACAAGAACCTTTTATAGTACTACATAAGCTTAGTGAATGATTTAATATTAATTCCATAATAGAAGAGCAAATTAAAATAAAACAGCGGATAGATTGTTTAGTTTTCCTTAGGGCTTTTTATTATGCCAATCACCTATAGGGTGATATGATATTAGCTATATGGCCTTCGCCATTTTGTCAAGGCGGGCTGAATTACTATGTGGGTCTTTTTATTATTTTAAACACTCTTTGTGTGGATAGTGTTCTAAAAGAGGAGGCTGTCTAAAATTGCAGTAGGAGATTGCTTACTTAGAAGCTTGTTTTCTTTTAGGGCTTTTATTTGGAGCGAGTTAAGTAGCTTACCAAATAGCTACCAGTCGGTCCGGTTAATTGTGTATTTTTTGTACCGACCGCATTCACAGAGGTAGGGGCACTACCTCAAATGCCACTGAAGTTTATGGGTCCCAAGGCACCTAGCGGCCTACGCTCGGAGGGCCGGAAGTGATATCGGCGGAGACCAGATAAGATAAGTGTGTAGGATTAGACAGATTGGGTGTTATTAGTATTTTCAGCGATATATTAGATTGCGTCTTTTATTTCTTTCTGCGTTGTATTCATATAAATATTTTTGGAACTGTTTAGCTGTAAGCATAGCTTACCGAGGCTAATTTAACTACGTATACCTCTTTACTAGTGTGGTTCAATTTAATGCTCATAGTTTTCTTATTTTGTGTGTTATATTTCCTTATTCTTGCAACTCGATTTATATTGTGGTAGATGATACACATTGTCGTTCTGACTTATTGGCTATATGGTTACATTAATTTTACATGACGATACTTTATGAATTGAATTGTTAAGGTTTATTTATGTACAACTGCGACACGTATACCATGGTAGATACGCACAAGGTTTAGTAGTAATAGTATTATCCTGATGACTTTTGTTACTAGTATGATGAGACGATAGATACTTTATGCATATTGCGTTTATCATTAATTTGTTGAAAATGATTCTGATAATTCGTAATCAGTTGGTATATTATATTGTTACTTCCGTTATAGCCAAACGTGCCTAACAATTGTTCGATCATTCTTTTATCTATTTCACTTCCATTATAATTCAATTTAATTAAAATTATAGTCTGTATGTATATAGAACTGATCTAGTTCTATAATTTTGAGCACATATTAACTTATGATTGGTGGTTTCCACTTTAAACCCTTTTATATATTTTCTTATATTAATATCATTCTGTTTATTGATAGAAATATGAGAACACGTTAACGTCAAACCTAACGAGTGTCCAATAAACTTAAACCTGCACGAATGTACCGTCTTTTACTTGCTCTCAGATACCTCAACTAGACAAGTAGTGTAGTTGATAGTATTGATTTTGAATCGCCCTTACGGATTCTCAAGACTGAGGATCTTCTAGTTTGGGTCTGCGGACTTAGTTATTTGAAACTATACCTTGAGATGGAAATAATATTCAGTGACGTCAGTCACCAGTTCGAAAACAGACCAACGTGAGCGGCTTAAAGTAATATTTAATATTTAACAATAAATCTGGTATGAATGCTCGCAAAATGCCGCTTATTCTAAATGCGTACACAGCGTTCCGGCACAAAACGTGCACCGCTGCCAAATTCATTGTGACCCGTATACGCGCGTTACGTGGAGCATTTGAAGCAGCTGTATTTTAACCGAGGTTTGCGATCGACGGTCGTAAATGTACTGATATTTTACGACCGTCGGGCGGAGGTCGCAACGTTGCAACAGTAAACGAGCATGTACCCTGTGAGAGATCTGTTGCATAGTCGGGCTTACGGGTTTAGGTTATCGTTTTGTTTTAACATTGAAAATGTTTCTGTTTTCCTAAATAGGGCCTCAAATCGTGAAAAAGTGCATTCTACATTTGCAACACATAACGTCGTACGCGTGAGAGATCGTGTTAGTTTGTTTCTTTAAACTTAAATTGATTGTAACGTATCGGAATCAGTTCTAATGACTAAAATAAATTGGAAATAACTGAAACTAACCGAAAGTGTATTGAACGACTATCCAAAACGAGCCAAAAGCACCAAAATTTATCGAAATAAATTTAAAATATTGAAGTAAGTTAAAACTAACCCAAATTAACCGAATTTTGGCAACTAACTAAAACTAACCAAAACATTAAAATTGCTTTTAACGTACCGGAACCGGTTCAAATGACTAAGATATATTAAAACTAACTGAACTTTACTGAGATTTGACTGAACGACTAAACAATAGTAGGTAACTAAAAGCATCAAAACGGGCTAAAACGCATAGAAATAGATTTAAAATATTGAAGTAAGTTAAAATTAACTTAAATTAACCGAATTTTGGTGACTACCCAAAAACCCTAAAATTGGTTATAGTGTAACGGAACTGGTCCAAATGATTAAAATAAATTAAAATTAACTGAAATTAACCTAAAGTTGATTGAACGACTAACCAAAATGGACCAAAAGTAACTAAATGCATCAAAAGGGGCTAAAACAAGTTGAAACTAACAATTAACCGAATTTTGGCGCCTGACTAAAGTTAACCAAAAACATCAAAATTGGATATGGCGTATCGGATCCGGTTCAAATGACTAAAATAAATTAAAACTAACTAAACTTAACCAAAAGATGTTGAACCAAAACTAATCAAGAGTATCGGAACAGATTAAGAATAAAATAAGTAACTAACCCAAATTAACCGAATTTTTGCGACGACCTACATTATTAACCACAAACGTTTACATTGTTTTAACGTATCGGAACCGGTTCAAATTGCTCAAATAAATTGGAACTTACTGAAAGTAACCGAAAATTGATTGAATAACCAACCAAAGCTAACCAAAAGTAAATAAAAGCACCAAAACGGGCTAAAACGTATCGAAAAAATTAAAAACATTGAAGTTAGTTGAAACTAATTCAAATTAACCTTATTTTGGTGACTAACCAAAAACACTAAAATTGGTTATAACGTTTTGGAACTGGTTCAAATAACTTAAATAAATTAAAACTAACTGAAATTAGCCGAAAGTGAACGACTAACCAAAAGTAACCAAAAGCACCAAAATGGGCTAAAACATCTCAGAACATATTAAAAATATTAAGCTTATAAAGTGAAACGAACATGAATTAACCGAATTTTGCCGACTAACTAAAATTAACCATAACGTATCGGAACGGATTCATATTACTAAAATAAATTAAAACTAATCACAAGCAACCAAAAGCACCAAAACTGGTTGAACCGTATCGGAATAGATTGCAAAAATTAAAGTAAGTTAAAACTAATCAAAACGAACCGAATTTTTGCAGCTAACCAAAACTAACCAAAAAAATGTTCAATGACTAAAAAAAATTGAGCGAGTCTGGTAGTAGTCATGACACTGATGTGTAAACATATCCTATAACGACATCGGTTGTAAAAATGTGTCCTATGTTCTTTACTATACTCTTGAAAATATCTGTACAAAATTTCATGATGATCGGAACAGTTTATGCGTGAAAGCTTAAGAAACAAACAAACAAACACATTCGCATCTGTAATATTAGTTAGGATTATTTTGTAATACTTACTGGCAGCTTCGGAGTGGGTTAATTCACTGCACAAATTCGACAGGATAATCTAATGCCATCAGGAATAACATGAGTATATGGACACAGCTTATTTACCTAGTAATCGTGGGCCGACATCCTTAGATTAATAACCAAATGTTGCAAATTTTAGAAGACTCAATATTGTTTTAAACGTCTGGGCATCTGAATAATAATTTTGACAGTTCGTTTAATTTAAAATAATAATATGCTCTTTTATCATCTAAAATCCATTTAAAAACGATTTTAAATGACAAAATTGTATAAAAACCCGAAAATTCGGACTTTTTTAGGACGATGGCTGTGGCTTCGGACGAATTTGTCGTGGATTTTGATGCGAAAATTCATTTTAAATTCAACCATCCATTAAAAATAAGCTGTGCTATGGATCCAAATACACTGCGAGTATAATGATTTAGAAATAATACTTTTGACTGTACTGTAAAATATGCTTTTTTATCATTAAAATCTTTTTAAAATGATTTTAAATGGCAAAATTGTATATAATACCGCCCTAGCGGCTAGAATCGGTTTACACATTTTCGTCCCATTTGCCGAGATTTACCCGCATACTGCCGCATAAGATGTTTACACATCAATAAGTTGGAACTAACGGAAAGTTGTTTGAACGACTAACCAAAAGTGACTAGAAATAGTCCAAACGGGCTAAACAGAGTCAGAACAGGTTAAAAATATTACAGTAACGTTACGGCTAATTATATATTAATATATTTTCCTATCTAAAAGTGAAGGGTAATTTTTTCGGTTTTCATATCTGCACATTTTTGATGTGTACATATCTTACGCGGCGGTATGAGGGTAAATCTCGGCAAATGGGACGGAAATGCGTAAACCGATTGTGACATTATAAGCCGTCGCATTGAGGAGCAAGCTAATCCAGGCCATCCGTGAAGGATTTTTATACAATTTTACCAGTTAAAATCGATTTTAAACGGATCTTAGACGATAAAAACGCATATTTTAAATTAAACGAACAGTCAAAAGTATTAATCAGATGTTCAGACTTTTAAAACAATATTCAGTCAGGGCCCTCTTCTCTACCTTGCAAAGTTTGGTTTTTAATGGACGGTAGAATTAAAATGAATTTTCGTTTCAAAATCCACGACAAATTCGTCCGAAGCCACGGCTATCGTCCTAAAAAGGTCGAATTTTGCGATTTGTATACAATTATTGTGTCATTTAAAATCGTTTTTAAACGGATTTTAGATGATAAAAAGCATATTATTATTTTAAATTAAATGATCTGTCAAAAGTATTATTCAGATGTCCAGACGTTTAAAACAATAGTGAGCCATAGCCCTCTTCTAAAATTTGCAAAATTTGAATATTGACTTTACCAAATCAAAGGATGTCGGCTCAAGATGAGTAGGTGGAAAAAAAAATCTTTGCAATGTATGCAGTGAATTAATCCACAGTAGAGTGCTATAGACGGCCTCAATTCTCCCCCTCCAATTTTTTGCCCCTTACCCCCTCCGGTGACTTTGAGATAGACTCCGCCCACTTGGTCTTAAGTGTATTCGATCTTGATTAACATTGACCTAATTACGCCTTTAATGTCCTTGACATTTGATCTTTAATATCCTTAAGTTTTGGTGAAGGTCGCGCATATGACCTTGGGATTGCTCCAAGCGTGTGTGACGTTGAACGTCCGTGCACTGTTTTGTGGTGTCTTTTACCTTGAATGACATTGAGATAATTTGATCTTGAATGCCCTTGAGTTTTTGATGTGTAAACATCTTACGCGGCGGTATGAGGGTAAATCTCGGAAAATGGGACGGAAATGTGTAAACCGATTCTAGCCGCTAGGACAGTACTATATACAATTTTGCCATTTAGAATCGTTTTAAACGGATTTTAGACTATACAAAAAGCATATTTAAAATGTAACGAACCGTCAAAAGTATTATTTTTATTATATTATATTCGCAGTGTATTTGGATCCATATCACAGCTTATTTTTAATGGACGGTTGAATTTAAATTGATTTTCGCTTCAAACTCCACGACAATTTCGTCTGAAGCCACGGCTATCGTCCTAAAAAGTCCGAATTTTCGGATTTTTATACAATTTTGGCATTTTAAATCGTTTTTAAACGGATTTTAGACGATAAAAAAGCATACTATTATTTTAAATTAAACGAACTGTCAAAAGTAGACGTTCAAAACAGTAAAATTTGAAAAAGCTGGTTATTGACTGTCCCAAGTCAAAGGATGTCGGCTCAAGATTATTAGGTAAATATGCTATGTCCATATGTTGATATTATCCTTGGTGATATTAGATTTTCGTGTCGAATTTGTGCAGTCAATTAATCCGCTCCGAAGCTGCCAGTACGTATTATTAAAGAATCCTAACTAAAATTATAAATGCGTTTTTTTTTGTTTTTATTCTATGAACAAGCTAAAATGTACAGGTAACGTCCATAGCACGTTGAAAATGCCAGTTCTAGTCCGATCACTGAAGTTAAGCAACGTCGGGCGTGATTAGTACTTGGATGGGTTACCGCGTGGGAACATAACTTGCTGTTGTAATTTTTTTTACAACCGATGTCTTTATAGGATATGTTAATGTTTCTTTATTTATTTTTGTTTTAATTATGATAATGTTTAATATTATTGCTAAAAATGCATTTCTTTAATTATATAGGTACCTATATTATAAACACTCGTGTGTTTGTATGTTTATTTTTTTAAACTTTGCTTTTGGAAATTATATGAATTTCAACGCAAATCACATTTTTGCGTTTTTATTCATCATTTTCAATGTCTCCCCAGTTTCACCTTTGCGAAGGACTGTGAATTTCTGTATTGTTTGTTCAAAATATTAATTTGTAAAATGAAACAGGGCGAAGCTTCGACAAGTCTTGCCCCCCCCCCCCCCCCCCCCAAAAGCGGGAAAAACAATTATCCACCGCCCACCCGAAAAACCCGCACCCGTCCCCCCACCCACACGACTCAACGCGCGCCGGGCGTGGGGCTCGGGG
>MU182432.1:131036-219216 GCA_016904865.1 Pissodes strobi | reverse complement strand
ATTACATGTACTGAAATGCATTAAACTAATAAAAAATCATCAACGTATGGTGTGAAATAAACGATTTTGCATAAAGCCGACGGATTTGGTCAAAAGAAAGACCAATGTTTCGAAATGATCGGCATCTCTGACACATTTCAGATAAATACTTGTCAATGAACAATACATATTAGCTCAGACTATAAATTAAGCTGAGCTAAAGTTTGTAATTATGCGGCAATCGCTAAAACTATGTGTCTAGTCATTACGTACGGGAATTGATTTAATGTACATAATTCGATCAGTATATCCATCAGTGTCAGCTTCGTTTAAGCTGTAAAGTGATTGTGCTTTCTCAAAATGTGAAATCTCATGTTCCTAAAGAGATTGAAGTAATTGAGCTAAGTTAGATGTCAACAAGCAATGACTTTCTCACTGCGAGGTCGATGTCAGGATATAAAACATTAACGGGATTTGTGTAATGCGTCTGAAATCACCGATATAAATTTTCCGCGTCATTCAAATTATTTCAATTTAAGATTGGATGAGATTAGCTTTTACGGGAAGAAGGAATAATAATACGAATGAAGGAAATAAGAATTAACTATATGAAAATATTGGGGGGCCAAACCAGTAGAGACGTCTTTAAAACACATATAACCTTTCTTTCATTAGTAAATAATAATATTACTGTTTTTTGCCGGATACTTGCACTAGGACAAAAAAAGATAATTTTTCCTTATTGGTGTTCTAAGTGCTGAGAATATTGCGCTTTCAAGCGGTTTAGCTCTTTTATAAATTCTTCCAAATTGACATTTTCATCATTCTCTGATATTTTAAAACTGGTGCCTCCATTTCTCTGCAGAGTAAGTTAATGCCATTATTCAGCAATTTATTAAATACTACTCTTGGGCTCTAAGGCTTGCTAGCTCAGGAGAACTAGAACGTTCTCGTACAAGGATCTGTAGTGCCCGATAAAATATCGATTGTTACCTTGTGTAGGTACATGTAATTCACACATGGCAATAAGCACAAACCCGAAGAGCTGCGAAGACTGCAGACTCAGGGCATATTGCTGTTGACACCTAGCAATCCAAATGCTTGAGTTTTTGCTGCATTGAACTGGACCAAATTCCTGTCGCCCCAAGTTTGAACCTTCTCCAGATCTTGATTAATTGTTGTTGTCTGCTCCTGTCTGCGGCGATAAGTCTCACTCGCTGGTAAAGGTTTTTCTAATCGAAATTGGGAGACAAGAGTACTGTCATCTGCAAAGCTGTAAACAGGATTATTGGTTTCGGTCTACAGGTCATTAATATAGATGAGGAAAAGAGTTGGTGAAAGTATTGCGCCCTGAGGCACTCCCATATTAATAGTGAATATGTCTGTGATATGTTCATCAAATGCAACGCGCAGAGATCGGTTCTTTAGAAAGCTGCAGAGACACCCTGGCAGTCCGAAGGACGGCAGTTTGTTGAGCAATCCGTCATGCCAAACTCTGTCAAATGCCTTCGAAATATCCAACGTAATCGCTCGAGATTCTCCGTAGTTCATGTGCTGGGAAACTCAGCTTGGCATTATAAAAGGGCTGGGTACTAGAGAGGCTCTATTCTCGATGAAACTTCTAGTACAGAAATGTTATGGTCATCGCCATTGACTACCAAAAAGCTTTTGACATTGTAAAATATGACCTGTTGATCAGTAGACTGCGGGAAATAGGAATTGACGATAACGATGTTATAATTATAAAACAACTTTATTGGGGACAGTCTGCTGAAATCCGAATCAAAAGAGATCTCCTGACACAGGATTTTAACATCGCTAAAGGAGTCCGACAACGGTGCGTTCTATCTCCCATGCTTTTTTTAACATCTACGTAGAGAAGATCTTCCAACTAGCTCTGGACAACGTGGTTACTGGAATAAAAATAAATGGTAGACCCATCAACCACATTCGATACGCAGATGATAAAGCAATCCCGGCTAATAATCTAGAATATCTATAGGACATACTAGATAGAGTGACCGAAAAAGGTGAACAGTGTGGACTGAGCATTAACATCACAAAAACTAAATTGATGATTATCAGTAGGCAAGAATACAATAACATCAACCTTACAATCAACGGTGTAGCAATTGAAGGAGTAACCAAATTTAAATACCTGGGAGCTACCCTCAATGAGAAGTGGGATTGTGATGAGGCGATAAAAATGCGAGTTAGAACTGGAAAATTTGTAAAAAGTCTAAGTTGGGATCATTTTATCTTACAAGAGTGCAATGTTGTGTGTTCCTTATACAGGATGTCCAAAATGTTTATTTAAATATTGATATTTTTAATTTTGTTTTTCCCTACTTACTTGCAATCTAGTGGTATATATTGATAGAGTAATAATTTATCTTTAAAATGATACTAACATGTTTACCTTTATCTTTGCCATTTTTTTTAAATTGCAATTGGAAAAAAAATGCATTTTTTCCTTTAATTAAAAATCAAATAGGTGTTATAACTAGGTGGCCATGATTTTTTTATTATGGCTTCAAATAAGAATAACATTTCAAGTTGTTAAACAAAATGAATTAGCCTCGGCGGTCGGTATAAACAATTATTTATTTAAATTATTCATAACCACAAAGGTGGGGGTGGTATTTAACTTTATAATTAACCACTTTAATTAGTGGACTGTATTAAAATAGGGTGGTGGAGCTTTTATTCATAGGGTGTGAATTGAAACATGTATATTTGGTATTACGCACTTTAATAATGCAAGAATTAATTTGCATTAAATATGATAAATATATATACAATGACTTCTAACTTCTTTCAGGCATTCATCCTTTCACACATAAAACTAAATAAGTACGGTTAACTATTATTAAACGTCTAACAAATCTTCATGATTATTTAAATCAAAAATGAACTAGATAACTTCTTTCTTTACTGAATTTAATTAAACTTACTTGTATTTAAACTAACTGCTTTCGTTCATACAAAATACCTTGTACTTTACTTCTTCGAGCATACAGAGTGTTATAACCAAACTATAACGTGAAAAACGATAAGCTAATACATATGTTGGGGTGTTTCCCCAACACTCGGCAAAAATCAGTAAATATGATTTATGCTATTGGAGACTGTTTTGGGAACTATTTTTTATCTTCAGGAGTGAATGCGCAAAAATATCCGGACAATAGACATACTGGCGAAAGAATGCTAAAAAACTTAAAGAAAGATTCGACCGTACTATAAGCGTAGCTTACGAAAAGAATACCAGAACAAAAAGGGCTTTAAATGAAAAAAAATCAATTGGCAATCTGCCTCTCATTGTAGAGAATCCAGATAGTAGCGTAAGACATCAAGTAAGGATTTGAAATTAAGGAAATCGTCCGTGGGAAAATATCTTCAGTAAAATAAGCTTCATCCGTTCCATGTTCAGCTGCACCAAGAACTTTGTGAACAGGTATAATTTCTTAAAAATCCCCATAAAGTGCATATTAGTAGTTATCAACACAAATGGAGTATTAATGTTTGGGGTGGAGTCTTTGGGTGGAGTAGTGCATGATATTAAACGAACATTTTCCTGATTTTGTAAAGCAGCAGGTGAGGCTTCAGCTGGATGATGCACCATCTCACTTCAGCGCAAGCGTCAGGGAACATACCTGCAAGCAATTTCCAAAGAAAGGTGGATTGGAAGGCAAGATTTGTAATAGCTAATAATAGTTGGCCTTTAATTTTTTTTATTACATTTTCTATTAGCCGCCCAGATAGCCGGACTTAACCATAATAGATTTTATTGTATGGGAAACCGTTGGATCCGATGTGTATCGTTTTGAAACCACAACCAGAGGAAACAGGATGAAACGTATACAACAGTCGTTCAGGCGTATTACCACTGCGTTGCTTTGAGAAGTTAGAGCATCGCTTTCAGCAGGTTCAATCTGTGTTTGCAGCAAAACGGTAGATATTTTGAGTAGTTGTTGCACTAAAAATCTATTTTTCTTAAAAAATTATTAGCTTCTTTTCTTACAATGTTCATTACTTTTCATATCTTAAAATTTAATAGCAAAAATTTGGAAATGTTTTTTTTTTAATTTCCTTGAGCTTAAATAATTATTTATTAGACTAGTGAGTTATGCTACATTTAATTTACTTAACAGGGCAAGTAATTAATTTTCTTGAGACATATGTAATAACTAAGGGATCTTAAGCACAAAATGATTAAATGCCTTCGTATAGTAGCTTTTTAGTAAACAATAATGAGAGTAATTTAAAAATGTCATAAATTTTTTTTATCTACATTTTTATCATTTAGTAATATTAATATTACAATATGAAAAATAGTTTCGCATATAGAATTTATTACAGTACTAGTGCGATAATGGATCTCACTACACATTTGTCTAAATCGGAGAAACTCTTCAATACTATAAAAAGAGTTTATCATATTATTCATAATCATAATTATATGTTTGAAGACATTTAAAGCTATCTGATAATTTATTTAAAAATGGCCTAGTAGCCCGGACCAATCTGACACCTGTTTGTTCAGCTGATACGAAATCTATTTTATATCTGGTGTCATACTCAAGCATGTCCTCACGGGACCCGTAATGCCCAACTCTTTAAAATAAACATGAGGTTCTCAAAGCAGTGATTATATGTTGAATATCCCTAGCGACCTGTAAATCTGTCCGCAATCATTCGTTTAGCCAAGGCCCTAAAAACTCTGACAGCTTCATGTTTCAAGCTAAAGATTCCTTACGTCCATGCCGAACACCCTCAAGCGAGGATTGCATAAGGCCAAAGTGGTAGGCTGTTCTCAGGATTTCTGATGAGAAATTCGCTGCCAAACTTCTGAGTATATAAGGGCTCCTTGACAGCTTCTTACTGTACTGCCGGTTCAAGTGTACCTCCAAAAACCATACACTGCTCCTCACATTATCATTTTCATCATGAGTGCCTCCAAGCGAAAAACAACCCTGCTGGTTTTCTCACCATTGAGGAACAATGTCTATCCAATGGCAGATATTGTCATAGTAGGAGACTTCAACGTACATAACATCGACTGGTTGAACACTCCAACAAGAACGACGATGAAGGACGAGAAGCCGAGTCTTTTGCTATAAGTCACGGACTTACTCAGCTGGTTGACGAACCTACCGGATCCCTCAGCATCAAAGAAACTTTGCAAGCTTCCTGGATCTATTCTTAACAACTAATTCTGACCTCTACACCACCGTTGCGCTCATTAGACCACAATCTTATCTCCGCAACCTGTGAACTTGCTATCAAAATCTGAAAAGTGGCGTGATCTTCGCGAGTTTTATCTTTCTTTTTCTTGGACAGATGTCTACTTTAGGAATCAAAATACCATTGAATCTGCTGATGAGATAACTAAAGTTATTCTAGCTGGTATGGAAGCTTTCATCCCCTCTTCTATGAAACTTATCTCAAACAGTAAACCATTGTTTGGGAAAAACTGCTCAAGAGCAGGCAATGGTAAAAATGCCACCTACCGCAAATGGCGCCAAGATCCGACAGCCAAAAATCGAAATATATTCATCACGACTACAAATCAGTGTAAGCGGACCATTGACGAGAGCAAGGAAGGATATAATGAGCAGAACAAGAACAAACTTCTCAACTGTCCTAACGGATCAAGATCCTTTTGTTCAGATGCCTAAGCTGTCAATTAGGTTTCTCAAAGACGTCAATTTAATGACCTATATATTTTTTAAATGATGGTTCTATAGGGGAAACGGCCAAAGAAAAAGCAAACATACTTGCCGAAATATTTGCATCAAATTCTACCTTAGATCATCAAGGAAAGATTCATCCAACTATCCTGAGAGTGAATTCCTCGCCAGGGCAGGTATTTCGCCAACGCAAAGCGAAACGAATTCTCAAAATCCTAGACACTAACAAGGCCACAGGACCGGATGGCGATTCAGCAATAATGCTTAAAAAATGTGCTGCTGAACTAACAGCTCCACTTCGCAGGCTTTTCTCCCTATCATACTGAACTGCATGATTTCCTTCTTGCTGGAAATATGCTCAAGTGCAACCAATCCCGAAGAAAAGTAACCCAAACTACCGTGCAATTGTCTTGGTTCCCATCATGTCCAAAGTCATGGAGAAACTGATCAACTAACGTCTCTTAAAATAACTCGAATCGGCAAGCATCATAAGCGATCGCCAGTATGGCTTCCGCAAGCACAGATCAACGCGACCTACCTGTGGACCAAAGCCATCGAGAGCTACGGCGAATCTCTTGCAGTGGCTCTCGACATATCCAAAGATTTGGTAGGGTGTAGCATGACGGGTTGCGAAGCAAATTGACAGAATACGGACTACCACCAGCACTGCTTCTGTGGCTTTCCAATTTCTTAAGGGATCGAAGCATCTGAGTTGGTATTGATGGACATCTCTCGGAGGAATTTAAAATCAAGGGTGTATATTGTCTCCCACACTGTTCATGCTCTATATCAACGATCTCTTAGACAGGACAAACAATTATATGTACAGCTTTGCAGACGACAGCACTCTTATATCCTCATTCATGTCGCGGACTCCAAGGACCGCTGCTCATTCCCAACGCGAGCGAGAAAATCATATTGCTTCCGTCAATGAGGATATGAACGCCATCGTGGAATAGTGTGAGAGAAATAATATACAGTTTAACTCAGGGAAGACTCAAGCAGCTGTCTTCTCAAAAAAGCAAACACCGCAGAACAGACAGGACAGACACTGACTCTGACCTCATCCATAAGCTTGCTGGGCATCAACGCAGAAAACAACATATGTTGGCGTAATCACGTTACCAAAATCGCCAAGGCAGAAGCACAAAAGCTAGGAGCACTCTATAGAGCAAAAATTTCTATGCACATCATCAGCTCTTACTGCTCTATAAGGTCCAGATAAGACCATCTTTGGAGTACTGTTCCCATGTGTGAAGCTTGGCACCCAAACACTTGCTCAAGATATTGGACTCCATACAGAAGAGAGCAGTCCGTCTTGTGGATGACACAGAGTTGACTAAAGACATTGATCGCCTTGAGCATCGAAAAAAAGTAGCGGACCTATCTCTTTACTATCGATCCTACTACGGAAGGTGTTCGGACAAGCTGACACATATTATTCCACCCAGAGTTGTGCCAAACCGAAACAACCGACAGAAACAAGCTGCTCATCAACATACGATTCAGTTGCGAATATCTAGGACGTCCTTATTGCGGGAATCCTTTGTCTGGAAGACTGCCACGCTCTGGAATGGACTTCCGAGTGGCGTCTTTCCCGAAGCCTACAGCCTGCAGCGCTTCAACTCCAACGTCCACCATCTTCTTCGCACACGCACCGCTGGTTGAGTGACATAGGATTTTCCTTTTGTGTGTGTGCTGAACATAAAACAAAATCTAAGCACAGAATCACTTTTTAGTTACACCCTGTGCAGACGTGTGTGTACTATGCTGTAGTTCCCATATTTGTTAGGTCATTTTTATAGATACGGGCAAAGAGCCTCAATATTAGTAACCCTTATAATACTGTCATGAATAGCTTAGGGGGTAGCGCGTTTCTTAAAGAATAACTTCACAGAGAAGAGCCGCGTCGCGATTAGTACAATGACGGGGTCTTAAGGCTTCCTTCAATGTACCACTGGATGTTCTACTCGTGAGGACACGCCTTGTTTAGCGTGCCGGGGGGTAACTGAGGTAGACCGCGACCGCGTTACGTGGGGTAAGAAGAGATGATAAAATAAGCACGTTTAGTTTATAACAATAACAATGTATTAACGATAAAACTTTAGCAATAATTATTGGTCAGAAAAAATGAGATTCTATTATACCCGATTACTACGGTGCGCATGTTTTCTCGATTTGAGGTACTGTTTATAGGTCTTTGTTTACTGTCTTATAATTTATAGTTTTTCTTAAGAGTTGGGTTTTATTTAAGAGCACTAAGAGATTTCACTAAACTTTTTAACTGACTATTTAGACACTTGTCTTTCTCAACACTTTCACAAACTTCTTGTCAGGACTTTACTACGGAGGTTGTGAAACCCCTGGTCCTAGCAGTCGTCAAATGGCTAACCGGTACCAGGTTTGGAAGGAATGGACTAGAACCTAAATCAGTCGTATGGCTAACTTTAAGAGCGGATAGAACCCAGAAGGTAGTCGTCAAATGGCTAACCGTGGGAGCTGGAGGTGAGACAAAGTCTGAAGAATTTAGGGTTCGTTAGCGTATTTATACTAAAAAAAGTGATGATGATAGCATGCTTAAGGTTGAAAGTCGCTCCCGTTGATTGCTCGCGTTGTTTATAGTTTGCCTTTAATATTTATATAACAATCTCCAAGTTCAAGTTCAAACTTGCGACAAGGTGATATTTGTTTAGTAGCTTATGCATTTTAGTAGATTACAATATCCCAGAAACTTTCACAGCTTATGTCCTGTTCTTAAGGTACAATTGTACCAGTTTGAGAATAGACAATGTATTTTTGCACTTTCACAGGAGAATCCCATGATCCACACAGTCGAATGCATTGCCTAAGTCGTAGAATAAAACAGTATCAAATTGCAAATCATAGAAAAGATTCATGAAATGTGAAACATGGCCAGGATTGCGGAGCACTGTGGTCCTGTTCCTCCTGATATCAAGCTAGGAGGTCATGAATTAGTTATTAAGTTCAAAATGATGAGTAAGTTGCATTGCCATTGCTCTTTCTACTACTATTGACATGATTGAAAGTATTAAAATGGATTTATAGGGCTTTAAGAACTGCAGGAAATTTGATTGTTTTTAAAGCATACATTTATTAGTTTTGTAAGAGGGCTCATAATAGTATTTTTAATTCTAAGTCTCCGATTCCCGAAACAAACAAAAAATAATTTTCAAAATTTGAGGTGGACATTTTTATAATTAAACATCGGTAATGAAATAATTTTATAACGATATTACCTTTACCTATTTTTGTATGTTTCATATGTATTGATCTTTTAGACAGAATAAATATGCTATTCTATGCTATATCCTTTTAACTGTGAAGTAACTTTGAATAATTATTAAAACTTAGATAAACTTTTGTGACTTTCCAAGTTTGCCGCGACTCTCTAAAATGTCTGCGAGAGCTGTTAAGAATGTTAAAGATTTAAGCAGCGCGGAGAATATGTGGCACAAAAAATAAGGTATGTAGCAAAGTTCTGCTTGAGATATATATCATTTAATTCAGAACATAAAACCTAAAATTTTATTTAGGGTGTGTAAATGAGTCAATACAAGGTTTATTACTTACGGTTTACGGCAAATTGCAAAAACTGAGAATCTTACACGGTACAGTCATATTTCGGGCACATTTTGAAATCAAATAACACGATTCAAAGTAGGGCTCTTAAAGACCTAAACATTTAAACTTTAACATTATTTATTACCTAAATATTTAGAAAAATGATATTGCCTTATGCTGTATTTTTTAATTAATGAATTTTATCTGTTATAATTAAGTAAGTGATATCATTTAAAAATAAACACTATTAGATTATATATATGAAAGGAAAGGCCACAAATGGATACATACAGTACTAATTGCGACAAGAAAAAAATATATGCGACACATAGGCATTTAGTTAACAATGGATGATTGACAGTTGAAGAACTAGATAGACTGGCAACCAACCAACCTTATTTATGAAAACTTCGACCAAAGTTTAACATATCAATTATTTTCTTCAAAAACACCAAACTCTTTTATCAAAATCAGTACATCTCTTAAAAATGTTTACGCCAACTACATACTCCTCTTTTCAAGCTGGTTAAAAGTTAAACAGTCCAGCCCTATGAGCTATGGCTGCCACTTCATGTGCTGCTGGCTTTTTAAAGTTCAAATGTTAATTGAAGTTTATTTTAATTACGTAAAAGATAATTTTATTAAATAGATTCAACTTTAGAAATTTATTTTGCTACACGTTTCACGGTTTAAACTAAAGCGGGCGCGATTCAATTAATGGCTTCCAATAAATATTGCCGACACTTGGCAGTTGAGAATTAGCATGTTGCATGATTCATTAATAAATCAAGATCCCTAATAACACTTTAATCATGATTACGGGATTAATAGGAAATTAATTTTACCGTGAACAAAAAATATGGTTTGTTAATTAATCAATTATGCTGATGTTTGGGATGAGAAGGACAGCTCATTTTGGGCAATGAGTGGTGAATTTGTTTCTAAATTAGAACAACACATAAAATGATTTTGAAATTTTCGGACTTATAATTAATACATAAATAATTGCAGGCATTTGCCTGGGCATATTTTTCATCTAAATATGCATCCAAATGTCAGCTAGAATAAAACTTATGTATGTTTCTATTAGCTAATGTATATAAATAAATAAATAAATAAATAAGCCTTTATTTCACTGACCAAAAGTACATGGCATGGAAAACGTCGGTAGGTTGCTGCCAGAAACAAAATGTCGATGGCCAAGCAAAGCAATCACATATACATAGGTATAGAAACAATAAATATAAGTAAATACAGGAAACAAAAACAGTATATATGATATAAAAATACCAATAATGTAGCTCGTAAAACTTAAAATTAAAAATTTTTAATTTAATTCACATATCAAAATTTTCCATTTGCAAATAATCTTGTACGCTATAAGGAACACTGGTAATCAATACTCCAGACATATGCGTCTTAAACACTGGTAAATTCAAACTCCTAACACACAATGGTAACTTATTGAATAACCTTGTGCCCATGAAGAAGGGACTTTTCTCAAACAGAGTTAGATTGTGTTCAGGAATAATTAAATTGTGATTATGTCTGGTATTGTAGCCATGGACGTCCCCCATGGACACAAAGTTATTGATATTCCTCTTAACATAAATTAATATCTCCAATATATATAAAGCTGGCAAAGTGAGAAGTCCATAACTTCTAAAAAGATCACGACAGGAATGTCTACACCTGACACCAGCAATATTTCGTACAGCTCTCTTTTGCATTTTGAATACCCTATGCATACCTGAGGATGCACCCCAGAAGATTATACCATAGTTCAAACGGGATACAAACTGCGCAAAATAGTAGGATAACAAAGTATTCAAGTTAACAACACTTCTAAGGCGAAAGATTGCAAAACAAATTGTGGACAACTTCTTGCAGAGGTTGATGGTATGAGGAACCCAGTTCAAGGAATTATCAATGTAAACACCCAGTAGTCTTGCCTCGGGCACCTGGGCGATTGAAGGTCCGCCCGTACCCGCTTTAATCAAATAACTTTCATTGACTGTTGATGTTCTCGGCGTAAAATTAATAAATACAGTTTTTTTAGGGTTTAAACTCAGCTTATTCGTTAAAAACCACTGTTCAAATACACTTAACATATCTTGCAGCCTTATGATACTCCCTCTCAGTGTGTTATCGTAGCATATGTACGTATTGTCGTCCGCGAACATTGTCAAGTCACTTTCATTATCAACAATTCTTGGCAAGTCATTAACGAATATTAAGAACAACAGTGGCCCGAGAATGGACCCCTGCGGCACGCCGATAGGGACATCTAATCTGTCCGACCTCACTCCATCAATATCCACAACTTGAGACCTATTCGTTAGATATGATTTTAGCCAATCACTAACTTTTCCTCTAAAACCGTAGTGATTTAGTTTTGATACCAATAGGGTATGGTCGATCAGATCAAAGGCCTTGCTTAAGTCCATGAAAAGACCCAGGCATTTCTTGTTTTTATCTAAGTAACTATAAAGGTTCTCAAGAAACTGTAAAATGGCCGAGGCTGTACTCCTACCCTTCCTAAAACCATGCTGACAGCCTGTAAACATTCGAAATGCCGACATGAAATTGCATATTTGTTCAAAGACGACTTTTTCTAGGATTTTAGAAATTGAACTCAATAAGGATATCGGACGATAATTTTCCAGGAGCATGTTATCGCCTTTTTTGTGCAAAGGTATTACTTTAGCAATCTTAAAAATATCCGGAAATGTTGCAGACTCAATAGACAAATTTATAAGATACGTTAGCGGTTGTACTGTGAAATTTACTATATGTTTTAGAAAATTTGAAGAAATCCCGTCTATTCCAGAAGAGTTAGATTTTTTTAAAGAATGTATGACTCTAAACAAATCATAATCGCAAACAGGAGAGAAAAACATATTAATTGGACTATCTGGAAAATTTAGAGGGTCACCATCAGCACTTCGAGTCGATACCAATTTCTGGGGTGCATCCACAAAGTATCTGTTAAAACTGTTCGAGATAAGAAGTTTGTCCTGCGTTTTCTCATCATTGATTAACATAAAGGTCAGATTTGCGACATTTCTACGTGATAATGTGCTTGATATAATATTCCACGCGGTTTTGCCTTTGTTAGTTGATGCGTTATACAAACTGTCATTATGTAATCTTTTTGCTGACTGAATAACTCTTCGGTAAGTTTTTTTGTATTTTTTATAGTAATTTATAATAATATTGTTATTTGATTCAGTGGCTAACTTGTACAATAATTTCAGATTTTAAGAAGATTTTCGGATACCCTGGGTCATCCAAGGTTTTTGCGTAATTTTATTTAACCAAACTTTTTTTAGAGGAAAAGCTATATTAATATAATGAATTAAAAGTTCACCAAATACTTTAAAGGCAACGTTCACATCTTGTGCTTCATAAACTGGTAGCCATGTCTCATTTCTTAAGAAAAAATACAGTGTGTTATAGTTTTCCTCGTTAAAAAAACGTTTATAGGCAAACCGTGAGATTTTCTCAGCAAGGGAAGTATCTCTAATTTCTAGCGTTTGCGATGAATGATCGGATAGTCCGTTAAAATCAATTAGAACTTTCTGCTCAATATTGGGAAGGTTAGAACAAATATAGTCTATGGCTGTACTCGAATCAGCCGAACATCTTGTAGGTGAATCAACATGGCATACAATTCCATAGGCAGCAAGTAAGTCGATAAGTTCATTTCGTTCAAAGGATTTACCAAGAATGTCTATGTTTAGATCACCACACATGATGACGTGCTCGTTTTTATTACTTTTTATGTTAGCCTCTAGAAATTTAGAGAGTTCAACCAAAAAAATATTAACATTAGCAGATGGAGAGCGATAGATACAATATATTTTAAGGGTATCACCATCATGTAAGGTGATGGTCACACCACAAGCTTCAAAGAGTTTGTCAGTACAGCTGAACCTATATAAATTACATTTGTTGGTTGAGATACAAGGGTCACTTCTACAGAATATTGCAACTCCGCCACCCCTGCTCTCCGATCTGCAGAAGTTACTAACTAGTTCAAAATCATCCAGACTTACCAAATTGAGCTGATCTTCCGTCATCCAGTGCTCCGAAATGCACACAATATCAGCGCGACATTGTATTAGATTCACCCCAAGATATCCTGCTTATTATTTAAAGATTGTACATTCTGGTGATATATTTTTACGGAATTATACTTATCAATACCACCCCGCCCTTGCTGTTTTAATTGCTATTCTTCATTAAATTCATGTATATGTATATAAAATAGGTAACATTGTTACAATTTACATTTTTTATTTATAGCCATTAATAAGTATTTTTCCATATTTTCTGTTGTAGTATAACATACTCGGGTCCGTTCAATAAGGTTGAATGAGATAAATTGTGCTTTGTCTTTATTTTGCCAATGAACGTCAAAACAGATTAACACAAAAACCATAAATACCTACGTTGTGTTATGCCTGTACCTTGCACAATTTTACTTATCCAGAATGCTCCCGACTTTAACAAAATTAGGGAAATTTAAGGAAGAAGGTGTGGTATGTAAAGCAAACCACAAATGTATAATACAGCTACTTTATTAATTAGAGGGAAAAGGTGCCATCTCAGCCTGGAATTCACGAGGGTAAAGAGCATGGCAGAGAAAACCTCGATCACAATTCCAAAAACCGAACCATGTTGCGCAACATTTAATAGTATAATAAAAATTAATTTACCCGTTCCCGTGCTAAAATTTGTCGTTCCACACTTATGACAATACATTTAAAACTGAAGAGTTTGGTATTAGTAAGCCAGACGTCGCCAGCAGGTACGGAGGTCCCTTAGTGCGGGAGGCTACTCAGCTAATCGTTGAAATTTTAGCTAATATCTCCAGAATGATCCTTTATCATTTATAGCTAGGATATTCGCCCAGTCAGGGTAGAAAAATGTTAGTAGATTCACCCACCAAGGCTCTTACTTATAATCTCAGTCATACTAAAACTAAAATCCCAGCACGAAAAGATAGAATATGATTTGTTTTTGTTTTCAGTTAAAGAAGCGTTGTGCACAGCATAAAACGATTTCAATAAATACATACCGTCATCATCATTTATTTATTTCAATATTAACATCATGAAACTACTAAACCTAGAATAAGTATGCCAGTAAAGTAACCTAATACTAAAACTATAACTGTTGTTTCGCCTGGAGCTGTTACATCAGCACCGTGGCCAACAGATAGGCACCCGTAGGGGGGCTGATTTTAACACCTACTTAGGTCTAGGGTTCGTGGTACTGCTTTATTGTGATCTTTACTTGGGTTACCCCGTCAAAGTCGTTACCGATAAAGTGATTAGCGAAAGCCAAGAGAGAAGCTGTAAATTCTTCTGTAAGTAATATTATTACCTGGCGAAAATGCAGGGAAAATTGATAAAAAAGAAACCTGCTTAAATGCTCTTCGAGAGCAGGGGTTCATTGTTAAAAGACATCACACTGTACAACAATAATTAAAGCTAACATAGACTATTTACAAGTGAAGACTTAGTTAAGTCGATTCCTGTAAGGATGCAGTGCTATCAAGGCGCGCTGTTCGAGCCCCCGCGGTGTCGAGTACAAATCAGGGTGGTTTGATGTAGTGGCTCTATTCCTGAAGAGACTAGAGTCATGGCGGCATAAGTTGCCTATAGAATAACGTGATTTCCCGATATATGGTGCCGTAAGGTGTAGGGCGTGCAGGGTTGTACCTAGTGTCGGCAATGTGCGCTGTTAGTGCCGATCCTCAGATCGGTCTTTCGAAAAACCTACATGCGTGGTTATCGATATATTCATCGACGGTTTCGATTCTAGCCCACGCATGCAGGTCTTCGTCTCTGACTCGATCCCGTTGGGTTAAAGAGAAAGCTGCCCTTAAGTAACTAATTTGAAGTACTTGCAATTTCTTTTTATGACACTTTGCCACCGAACACCACACCGGGGCACCATACATCAGGGCTGGTCGTATGACTGCACGATATAGTATAAGCTTGTTTGCAGGGCTTAAATACGATCTTCCTGCTATCAGGAGTCCCAGTCCCTTCTTTAGACCCTCGTTCTTCCCTACGACAGCGTCAATGTGTTTACTGAAGTTTAATTTGCTGTCGAATGTTAGGCCGAGGTACTTTACCTTGTTTTTAGGGTGGATGGCGGTGTTGCCTATTAATAAAGGGGTAGTTGCAATGTCCTTTCTTTTGCGAGAAATAATAATTAATTCCGTTTTGTGGGATTAAGATTAATCTTCCACTTATTATAGTATGGAATCAAGATGTCCATATGCTCATTTATACTTGATTTCGCTACTTCGGCTATAGAATTCCGGGAATAAATCGCTGTGTCGTCAGCGAACAGGGCTTTACAGGTGTTGGGATGAGACGGGATGTCTGCTATAAAAATACTGAAAAGTAGCGGCGACCATACGGTACCCTGTGGCACCCCTGCTAACAGTCTTCTGTTCCTAGAAGATTGCCTGCCAATTCTGGAAGAGAAAGTACGTCCGGCAAGATATGACTCGATGAGCGCTACCATATACAGCGGCATGCTGTAAATTGCCAGCAGTTTATAGAGCAGCCCATCGTGCCATACCCTGTCAAACGCTTTCTCTATGTCCAGCAATAGGAGAGCAGTGGACTGCCTATTGTTGAACCCCTCATATATGTCAGTGGCTAGTTTCGCTGCCAGCATGGCAGTGCCATGCTGGCCTCGAAAGCCGAATTGTTCGGGGGGTGAGATGTTCAAATGTTTAACCACCCTGTTTATCCTCGGCAAGATAAGCCTTTCGGCTACCTTCCCGAGGGTGTTAAGCAGGGATATTGGAAACCGGGAAAAGACGGGTCTTTTCCCGGTTTCGGGAAGTAGATGACGCTCGCTACTTTCCAAGGTTTGGGGAAGTGTTGCAGTCGAATTACCGCGTTCATAATATGCATGTAATGGATCAGTGTTTTCTTGGGAAAATTTTTAACGAAAATTTTTAAGGATAATTCGGAATATTGTCCGGGCCGGGCGCTTTGTTTCTCTGGAGATGACAGAGTGCTTTGCGGAGTTCCGCCAGTGTGATTCTCAATGTATCAAGAACTCCCGGAGGGATGGGGTACTTGTGTTGTCTAAACACATTCACGATGTGACTAAAGCGACCTTGGTCCTGTAGGGTGTTCGCAGCCTCGCTATAGACGTCTTCCAAGTAGTCCGAGAAGGCTTCCGCTTTCCCTATGTCGTTCATAATGTCATGACCCCTGTGTTTTATGACAGGGATTTGCGTATAGCCTCCTCGGACTCGCTTGACTAACTTCCACAGCGATCCATCTTCCCTACTCACGCTATTAATATACGCGAGCCATGTTTGGTCGCGATGTTCCCGGATTTTAACCCTTATTTCCTCCGTCAGCGCATTGATATGAGCGGATCCCATTTGTGTCCGGTTTCTCTGCTATCTACGTCGAAAGCGATTTCTGTAAGTGATAAGTTCAAGGATTGGTTCGGGAAGGGATTCTGTCCTAGGGCGAATCGCCACCATAGGGCACATTGCATCACGGATGCGCTGGATATTTGATGTAAGAGTTGCGACCTCTCGCTCGAGATCCTGTACAGTGACTATTTACTCAGGGATGATAGTTAATTCGCTTAGCCTAGCTCGGAACTCTCGCCAATCAATATTCTTGTACGAAACGACGGTGTCGTTTGGCAATACAGGGACCCTGCAGTACAATCCTATCTTGATTGGGAGATGATCCGAGTTTAAAGCATTGATTTCCTGATGTTGCGTTATTCTAATCGCTTCCCGGGAAATAGCAATGTCTAGGAACGAGTCACTACGTAGATAGGTAGGATTTGGACTTCTGTGATAGGACATTTCCAGATTATTTTCGACTGTCCTCTTAAATAATCTACCCCTGGCGTTAGTTACGCCGCCCCGTTCGACGTGCGTGGCATTTATGTCCCCTATCAACAGGGATACTCTGTTTTGCGGTAATAAAGCAAAGAGGTCAGGTGCAGTGAGGCGGAGATCCGGGGGCGCGTACCCGCCACAGATACGTAGACCGCTCTCTGTCTCGATAGAGACGTGTTCTATTTGAGATCTAAGGTTTGGGCAGCTTTTATAGCAGAGCGACCTATGTACGAGGCAGGCCACTCCTCCCCCGTTTCGATCAGGCCTATCAGAACACTCGACGTTATAATTCCTAATCTTAAACGATGCATATTTTTAAGATCGTCTCTGAGTTGACGATGGTTAGCCGGTCTACCCTTGATGACGATAGGTGACACGGGGGTTGGTTTCGATTTAGGGGTGCTTTTGGCTTGCTGGCGTTTGCTTCACTCCGGCGGATGCCGTAGTGGAAGCCACGCTCACATTGTCCTCTTCTTCTGTATCTAACCCCTGTAGGGGTTGATACTGATTCTGGGTGGTCACAGGGGGTTGACTCATGTCAAGCACATTCACCCTAAAATTCCGTTTGAATGGAATTTGCTTGAAGGGTACTTTAAATGGGTCCTTTCGCCACCTGTTATCAGGGCAACAGGATGCGGAGGAGGAGGCGGGGCCATCAAGGCGGGGACGCCTTCTTGTTTGTCGTCTGAGGAATTCGTTTCTTTCGTAGCTGAAAAAGTGTTGATGTTTTTGTCCCTTTTTTGGCGGTCAGTCAAGGTGACTTTGATCTTTTTGGCCGTGTCGGCGTTTTGTATGCTTGTGGGACTGGCTTTCTTCTTCCCTGTGTCGATTTTAGCTGTTACGGTTGCGTTGCATTTGATTCCTGTAGGGTGGGTATCCCTAAAATGTTGTCTAATCTTGGTTGATAATTTGCAGGAATCATTATTGCTTAAGTCGTCGAGATTTTTAAGGCTCTCTGCAAACAGACGACACTGTACGCAGATTTCAGCGGTTACGTATCTTCTTCATGTAGGTTTCGGAGATCTTCCATTCGGGGTTAGATTCCATTGAGATATTAGACATTGCATCTTCATCCTCCGTGTAGTCCCCCATGGGGGAAATTGCCGGGGTTACGTACCCGGCGACTAGAAAAGTTAAGCAGTAAATGGCCGTTACTATTTACCGCAGTAAAACAAGCCTAATAACGTTAAGAATAAACGATCGGAATGTGCGAATAAACACTTTCTATCGGACTATTTTTTTGCTCGCGTCTGTACCGACCGGCAGTCAGATGTGAATAAATACATATACATGTTATACCACCTAAAGGAACTATCCATAAAAATGAAAGCCATACTTGTATACATTATGCTAATAACAATATTATAAATTTCATTTTACTGACCTGTAACAGCTCCTTACATCATAAAAGAAAATCCATTCACAAAATAAACTGTTCACTGGTTTCAGATTTTCTGTCCCCGCTCTCGGACGATACGGTTGAGGATGTCCTAGAAAAAAACCTCGCAAAACCCGACTTCAATTTATGTTTTGTTTTTCTTTTGTTTTTCTTTACAGATATATTGGGTGTCCCAAAACTGAATGTATACAGTCTAAGGAAATAATATTTCAAATAAGCGGTTTCGCTCACTGTTTTGGACTGGCATTTTTCTCCTAGTATAGTTTCTAAGACAAACGGTGTTTCAGTTGTGGCCGATCGTCACTCTTAAGCAGTCACCCTATATTTTTTGTCCGCCTAAACAATTCGTTATTTAAAATAATTTTATTAGATATTTCGTCGTAAACCTAGAGAGGAGTGAGGCTTGATTTTATTATACTAATAAATCGTATTATATTTATTTCCAACTAAGTAAACTTACGTCCTTTGAACAACCGAAAACATGAACTTTAAGCCCATTTTTATTACACTACAGTCAGGAATGCAACACTTTTGAGGCATATTGACACTAACTATCCACTACCACAAAACTAGCCCAGAGAAAGAACATACAGTTAAACACGAACAAAAACTTATAACTGTGCAACAGGTCTTTAAGTCCGAAAATATAGTTTTACGTATTTAAAAGGACGCCAAACAATATAAATGGTATACCTAAATATACAAGGAAATATTAGTTTGGGTTAGTTTGGGTTAGGCACCAGCAGTACTGTCAATTATTGAGATCGGCAAATTATCCGGCGAGTATGTGTATTATTTTATATATGTATGTAAAAGCAAGGTGTCTGTCTATAATTCATAGGTATAGGTACATAATATAAATAATATATCTAATACATATGTACGTATTTACGTATTTGGAGAGATGGTTAGTAATAATGCACCAACTATCCTGCGTCGCCGATCATCGAGCGGCATATTATCGAGAGTCCATTGTATTATTTTACGAAAGTGCACGAACAAGGTAGTAGTATAAGATAATTAAATAAATAAATTACGAATTACCACCTTCTAAAAAAATAAAGGCCATCTTATGGAAATATCTTTTTTACAATATTGGAGAAATTGTAATGTAAGAGATACATTCTTTATATACAGGCATCCTAATATTCGACACTATCGTAGTAGTCTGGCAACGGCACCCGCAAGCCCCTCTCCTACATCTTCGCTCCAAATAGCACAGGACTACATGCATGAAGTCACGAGCTAAAATTTTTTGAGCGATTTGTCCTTCTGTAGAGTTGTTGATTCATTGCTAGTTATTCTCTTAATATTAAGAATTATGAATCTAAATCGTAGAAATATCCAAACATGACTCAATGAGGCAACATTTTAGTGCAATATAGTAAATATGCACAAAATGGAAAAACATCCAAAAAGGAAATTTGTTAATAATCCGAGTTTTAAAATTCCCCAAATGGCGAATTGATATAGTATGACTATTTAGTGACGTAAATATTTAGTTTCAGTTCAAGTGTGAATTTTATGCAGTGAATTACTTTGAAAATTACACATAAAATCATGTTTTTGACTGTTTTATAATATGTTTACTAATCATACAATAATCCATTGTTTGAGAGCTTAGTTTCATTTGAAATGCGCCATAATATAATTACAGTAATTTGACTATTTCATGCAATCTAGCGTTAGTTAGTTTTATTATTGAACGACAGCAAAAGAGGGATTCAGGGCGTGAGACAGAAGATTAAATAGGAGGTCTTGTGCGTTGTAGCGGTCAGAGAATTGGCAGTAGTATTGATGGTTAGGAAACGTTAAATTCTATTCACCCTCGCTTTCTGAGTTTTTATTCACCACTTTATTGAAGTTTATTTACCATGCTGTCAAGAATTCAGGCAGACTTATTTTCATGGGTGCTGTTTTAAATATGAATAAAAAATCAAAATAAGGCACACATAATAACGGTATCATTACATAAGATACGAATTAATCACAGTCAAAATCCATTAATTAACATTCACATATCGTTGTAGTGATTTGATCATTTATTCTGGCACAACACTCCTTTTATTTCGTTATCTTCCGGAAAGCGAGAAGGGGGTTGCACATACGTTTGCCTTAAAGAAAGTTAAATATTCAATATTAAGTGGATTTCAGCAGTTTGAATTCTAACCTTGATTCGAGAACATGTTTGTCAATGACATTAACTCTCAACAGTCTGATTTTGCCACTATAAAAGAATCTAAATTTTGTTTAATCTGATGCATTTAGCAACAAATGATTCTATGTTTTGTTGTAAGAATTACTGAGCATTAACCGCTTCGGTTAATTAATTATAAATTCATGCATTTGTTGTCAATATGTTTAGTCGACTTCCAGTTGCAGCATTTATTCATATTAATTAGTTATACATATGATTGATAACACGTAATATGTATTAGCTTTTATAACACTGTTGCGGCCGTTATATTGTCACGATTTGTATTTTTTAACTGTGACGCCACGCCTTACTTAGCGTGTAGGAGAGTAGCTCAGATTTAGGAACTCACTACGTCAAGTTGAGACGACATAATAAAGGAGACACATCGATAAACTGTAGTCTGCACACATTGACCTGAAATACGACATAGGCACGACATTTTTGGCAATCTTAGACAAGTATTTGACTGGCAAGATTTGATCTGGAATAGATTCTAAGGTTTGTTATTATTCAATTATTTTTTAAATTATCTTATTCGTTGTCTACTGCTGCAGGTATTTCATCCATAATTTCTTACACTTTTTCATCTTCTAGGATTCCATAGAAGGGGCAACTTCTACTAATGATTCTTCGATTGGCTGAGTCCTCTATGGACTCGACTGATGCTTTCCAATGGCTCCTGACTAGTCCTGGATTGGGATCCATGCAGCATGTTCACAAGGTAAAGTTATATATACATTATTTACAATTTCTTACTGCTTTTGTATACACTTTTTGGTATCGCTTACATATACATTTTCCCATATATTTATTTTATTCTATTTTTCTTATATTTACTTTCCATATATAGTTTTGCTATTTATTCGGCATTTTATATGTATCAATGCTATGCTTTCTATCTATGCTTCATTACGTGACAAGCTTTATGTAAAAATATAGGTCATTATATTGTTATTTATATATCCACATATGCTCTTTTTAAACACACATTATATAAACGTCTTTTGCTTATACATTTCTCCATTATTTCACCTTATGTATGCTTTACATAAACAACTTTTGCTTATATATTTCTTCACTATGTATACTTCTACTTATCTCATAAACATCTTCTATATTTCTTCTCACTTTATATAAACATGTCTTTCTTCTTCTTTATTCTTCATGCTTTACATAAACATTTCTTGCTTACGTAACATTTCACCTTGGAACTTTGAGCTTCTCGGGTACCAAAATATTTGCTTCAAATTCCTACGTCAGCGTAGCTACTTCGGTCCCCATATGCTCAACTTTTCCATGCTTCATTTTTTTGCTGTGACGTTATATTTTAGACAATCCATCGTTGCAGTCTTATTTAGGCCAGAGAACACTTTATTTTATAATACTTCCTCGTATACACATTTATTCTGTATATACTCTCAATACACAATTTTAATGGCAACTCACATTTACTTGTGCTTTAATATATATATCTTCACATTTGCTTCACCTATTTATTTTGCATACATAGTTTACTAATCTTCTCTATTTTATATATAATGTTTATTTTTCTATATTCAGTTTATTAGCATCCTAAGCGTTTTTATCTATATACTTGTCTTATTAACACTCGGCCTTATATTATGCTATGTTTCACTATATATTTTCTATGTTTCACTATATATTTTCTATGTTTCACTATACATTTTCCTTATTTATATTTTAACTTCCTAAGTGCCTTGTATATATCTTTTTCATATATCTTCGCTTGGGTTTTATATTTACACAATTTACATTTTGAAGCTTCGGGCCTCTCCTAGTTTTTGTGTTTTGTCTTATTTGCTTAGTTTTTTCTTTTTATTTGAGTACTGGTTCCATATAATTATATTTTTCCGATCTTCGTCCTCTTCAGTAGTTTCTCCTGTTTGTTCCATGATTTCCTTTAGTTCCTCCTATACAAATCTGTTGTATTGCTCCATGTAGATATTTGTTCCTTATCGTTGCTACCTTCGCCAAAAAATAGCATGTCTCACAACGTAGTTAACTTTTTTCTTTGTTTGTTCCAGGTATGAGCATAGACCCCTAGATGGCGCCTCTCTCTTCCGTGACGCAGACCGTACTTCGGCGACCGGTGAGTTGTCTTTTATTTATGTATTTGTTCTAATATTTATAAGGTAAGTCTTTCTGGTTTAAGTTTATCACAAACTGCTAAGGCACTTTCACTACTTTTTAAAACTCCCCAAAAACTATCCCTTTACTGGAAATTCTGATACTCCACTGGCAAATTCGACTCTCTCTATACCTTTAGTAGCCCCCGAATGCTGTATACCTGTGCATACGTTCATCCAGATTAGGTAAGGACTTGATCGCCCTATGCCTGTGCATAGGTGTTCTCAGATATGGGGGTTGTGGGATAGAACAGCTAGAAGTGTACGCACCTGTGTGCTGTACCGCAACTAGACTGAGCGGTTTAAGAGACCCGAAAGCCTGACGAACTTGGTGTTTGCCTGCGTATTTATATGTTACAAAATACTGGTGGCTGCATCATTAAGGATTAAAATCGCTCCCGTCGACCGCTCAAGTTGTTTATAATTAACAGTGAACGTTTATATAACATTTATCAAGTTCAAGTTCAAACTTACGACAGGGTGATATTTAATTAATGCTTTTAAGTAGTTCACAATATGGCTATTCTGATCATCCATTTTCTTATGTTGTCCTTCAGCATTTTGTGACTGTCTTTATTTTAGTGGATAACCTATTGACTCGGTTAGGTTTATCTCACCCAAACTAAAATAAAATAGTGTGTTATTAGTTTAACTTTGCTTAGTTTTATTACAATAATTATGTTTACTTGCAGTTCTGTATTTAGGATCTGAGTTAATAACCTACCTTTGATCCTCGTTATATCGGTCAAATTCATATACTACTTTCGGTTTGAATATTTCACTGTTAATCCCAGGCAGATATGGCTTTGACTTGTTGGAGTCACTGATTTGCTTTGAGATACTGCTGCTGCTTTATTATTTACCTGTTAATTCGAGAATAATTGTTAGTTATTAAATTTTTCCGTTCTCTTCAATAGTAAAAACCTGTTGCTTAATTTCTTTTAGGACTTGTTGATCTCTGCATAGATTGCTCGTTGTGGTTTCTTCTCATAGTGCTCTAGGGATTTAGGGCGTATCCCTCACATATTTCTCCGTGGTTTTCCTTTATTTTTCCTCAATTTTCTCCCAAATGTCAATGTTTGTTTTCCGTTCTTATGTTTTAGTAGATTTTGAGGTTATTTTGTACTTCCACCTTCTTACCGACAGTTGTGGACTTTGAGATTTGGGATTTCTACTTTATATCTATCTTTTCAAGTGGCATGATGTAAGTTTTGTAATATTCGATTGGTAGTCTTGAATATTGGTATTGGAAGCACATATTTTCGTTATGGTCGTGTAATTTATTTAAATTAGGCAGGATTTGCAGGTCAAAATCTTGTGAGATTGTTTTGAATATTGACGAGAAAGCCTTGTTTATGTGTGACATATGGGATTGGCTAGAAAGTCACTAGAAAGAGGCGTCCTGTGGAGTGACTGCGGATAGTATAATTTCTGCCCTACCAATCAGTAGAAAACTTACTACAACTCTCCTTGAAAGTTGGTTCTGTAGAAAAGATTTGTGTAATAACCTATTGCGATTTTCTAGTTGAATAAAGCGTTAGTTATTACTTTCGATTTCAGGGGTGTTTCAACGCATTGTAAGCATACTATTACTAGTTGGTATTATGTTCTAGTGGATTCAAGAAGTGTAAACGTGACATGATCATGTTTTGGGTAATTTAAGGACTGTTTATTTTTATTCATGATTGCTTGTTTTATCATAGGTTGTTATTAGTAGTTCGACATGTTGCAAAGTGGATAACATATTTTACGTTACGATTGATTAACATTTTGAATATAATCATTCAGTTTTTTTTGCTGTTAATCAAGATAATAGATTCTTCACTTCAAATAGCAATGAACTGAAATGAGTAACATTTGTCGTCACGATTGATTAACATTTAAAATTTAATAAATTAGTTTTCGTTTCTGTTAATCAACATAACAGATATTTTTTTCTTCTAACTTTAATTGAATAGTTTGATAGCCGTTTCTATTTTTCTTTGTAACAATTTCTTTTGATAACTATTAGTCTTGAGTTGTTAGCGTTAGACTGGCTACAATAAAATTGTCTAGTTTTGAATAGAAAATCATTAGGTTTCAGCTATTATTTTGACTGAAGTAAATCATTTGAGGTATGTGTGATAAGTAGATTTACCAATAAGTAGTATAGTGGTAACCATTGCGTATAAGTATACGACTATATGTCTTTTTTATAAACTTTCTTCTTTCTCATCACATTACTGATGGGGTTCCTAGTAGAAACGATCCATATTGAGATTACATGTCAAGGGGACTTCTAAATATTGAGCAAGTTTGAAGAATCCCTGATTTCTGGAGCCGTATGTAGGTTTGATGATAGAGTTGAAGTTTCAGTAGGCTTTCACTGAGTTTTTTGGGGATAGTCCCGGTTGCCGATAAAACTACGGGAATGATAGGTACCTCTCTTTGCTTCCACATCACCTTGGCTTCTTCCTAGCAGTCTGTACTTAGTAATTTTTTCTTGCTATGTAGACATCAAATTGTGGAAATTAGGCATAGCGATGTCAACGAAGAGGGTAACGTCATTAATTTTGTCAATGAGGGTGATATCCGCTCGGTTGTGTGTGATGGTTATTGTTCTCTAAGACGTTCACAGACTGATATGTATAATAAGCTACTAGCTGCTGATGGATTATGCCAACAACCCGATCATGTCGCTGTAGGTAAGCAGTCGGGGCTACTACCTTGCACGCTGCGTTAATGTGATGTATTGTTTCTAAAGTTTCGTCACATTCCTAGCCTAGTTCAGGTTTCCTCAATATGAATTTGCGGTAGTTTTTTGTTGCTAGCACTTGGTCTTGGGTCGCGATCATGAAGCCTTCGCTCTCTGGAAAAATATCCACCTGACTCAATCATTTGTTCGACGCCTCATTGTCGACATATTTATTATTATTATTATCATTAATCATTTTCATCATCATTTAGCTGGTAACAATTTAGCCTGATTATTAGGCTGTGGTTACTTGGTGGAAAAAAAAATTAAGTTCCCCTCACTCAGGCTCCGTTCAGGAATTTGCGGGTTATATGGCATGTCTGAAGTATAACTGCCTTCTGCGCGTATTTAATGATGTTCTGGGATAATCCGAGAACCTGAAGATTTTTAGGGAGATTTTTTGAAGTGATTCCTTCAGCCAAAATTACCAGTGGGATTGTGAAGACTTTAGTCAGCTGCCAGACGTTCTTCAGCTCTACTGCAAGGTTTTCGTATTTTGTCTTTTCTATCTCAGTTCTTCTGACGATATGAGATAGCGGCACAGCTATGTCAATGATGGTTCCAGTCTTTGTCTCCATATCTATGATAACGATGTCCGGTCTGTTGTAGTCCACCGTTCTATCCGGTATTATAGGCCTGTCCCAATACAGTACCTCTTTATCTGTTTCCTAAACTGCTTGCGGCTGATATTTGTCCGCCTCTAGACTCCTTGAAATCTTACCATGTAAGGTTTGTTCAATTCCGTTGGCTTGATCTTCCTGCCTTGAGCTTATGTCGAACTCGAGATTCTGGTGTTGTGGATTCAGTGGCGTATATCTCCTGCTCTGCTATTCTCATCAGACCATCTTCGGATCCTAGCAGTTGTTGCCGTATGTTCTTCTCCTGGGTTCTGCACGACTTGTAGATGTTTATAATACCTCGACCGCCGCTTGATCGGGGAAGGTATAGCCTCTCAACCGATGCATTGGTGTGCAGACATCGGGATTTGTTCATCAGTCGCCAGGATAGCCTGTCGAGTCCATTTAGGTCCGTATCAGACAACTTAAGGATACCAAAGGTATAGGTTAAGACAGGCACTGCCCAGGTGTTCAGAGCTATGTTCTGGTTCTTAGATGAAAGTTTAATGTTCAGATTCTTGAGTACTCTTTTCTTGTACTTCTTGGAGAACATATTCTTCAGGTGCGTGTGGTCGATATGTTGGTTCTGAGGCATTCCTAAATACTTGTATGTATCTTCGGGATGTAAGTTCTCGATATCCTGATATTGACCTTCTTGGATTTCCACGGCGCCCCTTTTGTTGTTAATGATGGCGTATTTGTCAAGTCCAAATGACATGTTTATGTCCTTGTTGAAGGACTTAACGGTGTTAATTAGATAGTGCTGTCCAGCCTTGCTCTCTGCAAGAGCTTTCGTCCATGTAAATACATCCCATCGGATAACCTCCGCCCGTTACTGATCTTAAGTCTGTACCCAATATTCATGTTGTTCAGTAGCGTCCTAGGTATGTATGTAAGAGGGTTCAGAGCCAGGCAGAACTACACAGGTGATAAAGAGTCTCCTTGAAAAATACCTCTAGATATCTTAACTTTACCAGCGTTGTTGTTGTTGACAAGGATATTGGTCTGCCAGGTGCTCATGAGATGTTGGAGCACCACTCTTACTTTCGGGCAAATCTTGTAAATCTCCAGTACCTTCATTAGCCAATCATGAAGGACCGAATCGAAGGCTTTGCGGTAGTCAATACTGCACACATTGAGATCTCTCTTCCTAGTCTAAAACCACTGCATCTATGGAAAGTTGATGTTTGCACCCGGCTGATCCTCGTATACAACCCTTTTGCTCTTCCTCCAGTATGTTTTTTGTCGCGCAGTGTTCGTATAGAAGTAACGTGAAGAGTTTGTATACTACCGACAGCCATGTGATTGGTCTATGGTTGCTCGGTATAGCGTGGTCGCCCTTCTTGAACGGCATGTAAGTGTTTGCCTCTGTATGAAACTTGGGGAACTTTGAGGGATCGTCCAATGCTTCCATAAAACATTGAGCAAGGTTTGGAAAACATGCCGGGAGATTTTTGATCCAAAAGCTGTGCAGTCCATCTGGTCCCGGCGCTTTCCAATTGCTGGTCTTCCTAATAGCCTGGGAATTATCTTCTGCTGTTAAATGATCCACATTTATCAACTTCCGATGCACATTGTTCAACATCTGCTATCCATTCGGACTCTCTGCTGTAGTGTACTGCTTCTGACCAGATGGAGCTCCAATAGTCGTGGAATTCATCTGTGTTGGGGCTTATGCATTGCCTGGGTTTTCTAGGTGTGTTTCCAAATTCCTGAAAAATTTCTTTCTGTCCGGTGTGAAGTCTGCATTTTGTTGTTTTCTCTTGGAAAGCTCGTTGTACCTGCGAAGTCGAGCTGCTGTAGCCTTACATTGTTGTCTGTAGAGGTCTTTTAGTTCCACAAGTTGTTGGTGGTGCTGTGGGTCTTCCAATTCCTGCTGGGATCGTTATTGCAGTGGTTTTTCTGATTATTTTCCTCGACCGGATGTTCTGCAGGTATGCGCTTATGGCATAAGCTTTTCCTCGGAATTTATCTATATCCTGTTCTAGGCGTCTTTTCCAGGCCGGGATCGCACTCTTTGTATTCTGCCGTGCAAACTTTGGTATGTATGTTTTTTGGTCATTGAGTTTGATAACGGTAACAGCAGCGCAGTAGACCGACAAGTGTACTTCATCTAGTGTGCGGAAAGAGACAAGGTGTTGCCCCAGAACCTAATTGGCTAGGCTGACGTTCTGCCTGGCCTTGAAGATGCTTCTTGTTTGGGCAAAGACGGACAATTAAGGGGGTCAGAACTCTCAGAATAATATAGAAGGCTATGGAATTTGTCGTTCACATGCTGTCCAGCTGGGTTCTGATAGGGTTCGTCTTGATGGTCCTGTAAGTGAGGCGTCTCATCTAGATGGACTATCTGTTCGGTCCGGTCTCTTGGCTCATTTGGACCAATTTGCTCTTGGTGTATCGTGTTGCCTCCCTCCCGTCTGATGGCTTCCAACGCGTTAGCCATCCTTTCTTAGTTATGATGTTTTTCCGGTCAGCGATATTTTGTTCACTTGCAATTCTGGGTGTCTTCGGGAGAATTCGGCGTGAAGGGAATGTCACCATCCTGGGAGTGGATTATCGTCGTACTGCCTGACATAATAAAAGGCTCGCATTACATCAGAGTTTAACTCGCTGCTCCACTTAATATGTCCAGTGTGGGCTCTCCTACGGGCAGTCCTCCTTAGGGGGGGGGGGGGGGGGGGGGGGGCGAGCCAGCAGGTAGGGAGGGGGCTCTTGTTCTTTTACCAAATGGTCTGATTCCACTCCTCGTTGAAGTTGTTGGGCTGTTGCTTCTTGTGCGACAACGCTTTGCCACCGGAGGTTCGCATGCTGTCATGTCCAGCGCCGGCTGCAGTCATGCCCTGGCAATCCCCAGGTAGCGGCTTTTTTCGGAGGCTTCGACGTGACTCTATGGGTGTTCTCTTTTGATTCAGGTTTTCCTAGGGGTGAGATAATCGCCTACACCATTTTCCTTTTGCGATCTCTCGGGGCGAGTACTCCTCGCCGAGAAGGGGGACTACTAGGGAAACCAGCCAGGATCAATGAAGAGATAAGGTAAGAAGGATAGCTGCTTGGGACGTGAGTGATTCTGTATGAAAAAGAAGTAAGGATTACGCCAGCGCCAGTCGTGACCCCGACTGGATAGGGCGACACTGGCTGTACTGGCTTACGTCGTATCAGTAGCTATTCCCAAGCCCCGTCTGTCACACAGGATATAAGAATAGGCCAGACATTATTATTATTTTTTTTTCGCTTCCTCGATACTTATCGGTTCTTGTGTACAGTCATACATCACCCTTAACGGCAAGATGCAGGCTCTGGGGTCACCTTTCTAGAAACGACCGGACAATATGTGTAGTGTCCAGGATGACAGATTTCTGTATTAGATGGTAAGTATTTTCATAGATTTTTCTTTAGATTTTTAGATATGAGTCCCATGGCGCTGATAATAAGCGGTACGACTTTCACCCTCTCCAGTTTCCACAGTCCTTTAATTTCCCTACATAGCGGTAGGTATTTGTCTGTTTTTTTCTGCTATTTTTGTATCCATATCGTTGTTATTGGGTATTGCTAAGTCTATTAGATAAGCTGTTTTTTTCCTTTTAGTTTACGATTGTAATGTCTGGTCTGTTGTGTTCAATGGTTCTATCCGTTAGAAGTGTTTTGTCCCAATATATCTTCACACTTTCGTTCTCTACTAGTGGTGGGGGTGGCAGTTTGTAGTACGGAGTTTTGTCGCCCTGTGCAATGTTATGCGTTTTAAGGAGTTCTTGATAAACTATGGCTGACACTTTGTTATGCCTTTCCAGATATTTATTGATTGCTAAGCATTGACAGACGGAGATAATGTGTTCAATCGTTTCCGTTTTATTGTTGCACTTCCTGCATTTGACGGATTCAATTTTTTCTTTGAATATGTATTTACGATGATTTCTAGTATTAACAACATTATCTTGGATACTCAGCATAAATCCCTCTGTCTCAGGAAAGACCACACCATTTTTTAGCCATATTATTATTATTGTTATTATTATTATGTTTAATTCGCTGGATGTTATCTGTTAAACAGCTGTAAAAAGTAAACCATTCTTGCCGTTAAGAGAATAAATCAATCTTTCTATTCACCTATCTATTTGCTTCATTTATTACCTTTTAGTATGGGTGTCCTAAAAGATTAGTACGCACTAAGAAAAACTAAATCGAATAAACCGGCCTTAGTAATTGTATTGTTCTAAGTTTTGGTTTCTTTCATTTCTGATTTTATTGTTTGCGTTTTTTTATTGAGAGACCTAAGTCATTACGAGTGGCAAATTACTTCTTGGGATTTTCTGACTTGTGCCGTTTACTCATTGGTGGCGCCGCTATCATTCGCACTATCTTCCAATATGAAGGAAAAGTAGATACATAAAATAAGAAGCTTAAAAAGAGCGTGGCATGCTTTAGGACTTGGACGCTATTAATATCGGACGTATAACATGGCAGTTTATTGTAGTGCGACCGTAATATAAATGTACCTTTTGGAGTGTCACGCTACCACAAACTAACATAATAAGAAAAGCACATTCATGTTACGAGAACGCTATAATAGTGGCGATCCTATACGTCCGTTTTGAATATCCGACCTGGGCTGAACCACTGATTGAAAAAGTAGTTTAAACTATTTTTTCACTCAACAACTGCACCCTTTATTTTGTCGCGTGTAAATTGCAAATTGTCTAGTCGTCTGTTGCTATTATGATTACATATTTACACCTATACGAAGACGCGTGGAAAGTTTTGTAGACTAGTGATATTTTCGGTCCAAATTTTAATAGGGCACATCTTGGAAATTGTAAATAATTTCGAACGTAGCCAATTTTAGAAACAATGACTACTGCAGATAGAAATATAATTGGTATGAGAATGTACCTTGAAAATTAAAAAAAATATATGAGGGACATGGAACAAAAAGCTCTACAGTTCCATTAAGAGGCACTGTATATATATTTAAGATATCAGCTTAACGACAGGCGGAACAGTTTTTTTAAATGCAGAACATAATCTGCAGCCGCAACTTCAACATATCAATATCGCAAAATCTCGTGTCAGGATTCCTGAGATTAATCGTCAACTTCATTTTTAGCTACTGCCGGTTCAAAACTTCTATTATATAAATGTATTTCATCCACGTCCGCTCCTTCCATAGGTTAGTGACATATTACCCTATAGGCTCTGAAACTCAGATATGAAGTTATAAAATCCGACACAGGAAATAGCTTTACATTTTTTGTATATAATAAAACGGTTTTCGTGACTTTTAATCTAATACTAAACAATTTTATATAACAAATTTTGCCTACAGCTATTACTACCTCGCGTATATTATTCAAGATAGAAACAAAAATAAATTGGAAACATTTTGCATATTTTCGACGGTAATTTGATATGATATTTTAAAGTAAGTTGTACTTTACTAACGGGAAAGAGTATCTCCATTTCAAGTATCGATTGAAAAGAAGTGAAGATTTTTTAAAATCTATACAACTCAAGAGTTTGTAGATTATAGTCAGATTGGGTTATCAATTAATTCTGCAAAATGTTTCCCAGTGAATCAATTTCTGTGGGATCTGGGTAAGGTTAGGATAGGAAGGTTTGCTGGGGCATATTCTGCCGTCCCCCAGTAAGCAGTACAGTCAGAAAATAAAGTGAAATCTTTGAACCAATACCTATTAGATCTTGGGAGTCAAGGTATGGATCTCCTAAGTCTGATGTCGATCAGGATGTCACATTAGCACATCAAATGCTTTGTAGTTTGCTCTGCTGTAATACAATTTGTTAATTGCTTATGCCAAGTTAATTCAGCGGTTTTAATTTTATTTAAAGGTGTGGGTCGTAGAGTTGGCATTTAGGCGAAGGCGCCACTAAATTTCTAACTAGGAATATGTAAATAATTTTTTACATTCAAATCAGGACATTAGAATTTAGAAACATACGCTAGATAGGAATATCATGAGATTTAAAAACAAAAGGTATTAATGGCATGCACTTTTGACACTAACTTACCAAAATAAACATCGGGATTCCAATTAAACTATTTATCCAAATCTTAAATGCTTTCATAAACACTCTAAAGGCAATTAATTAAGCTGAGTTTATGGTATCGCCCATAAACTAATGAGAAAATTTGTACATCGCCTAGATTATCAGCCTAGTAAATCAAATTAAAATAAGTTTCTAAATTTTAATCTATGGCCTATATCCTTAAGGTTGCCTAATTCCTGTTTGGAAATAGCCTTGAATTCTTGAGGTTCTGACCAATTGCAGTTACCCATAAAGTATCAAAAATAAGTAGTACCTACTAAACCAACTAATATAAATTAATCCTCGACCCGACAATTACACTTGATTAAGATTAATACTATGATCAATTTACAATGTATAATAATTATAAATACAAGAAAATATTTAAGTAGTTTAAAATATTAACAATAAAAGAAATACAATTCTGCACACTTGCAAGCAAAAAGTCAAAATCAGCCTGCTCTTCTTCATTTATCATAGTTCTAGTTTCATCAGAATCATCATCAAAATTATTTTGTCACCCCACCAATGTTTTTTGGTTAAAAATTGAAAAGATAATTTCATCATATTCTTATTATCTTACTTTTGGTGCAGGTTCTCATTAATAGCATTTCTTCTTTTTTTCTTGTGCTAATGATATCCTTATCGATTTTCCGATTTTCATAATTTACCAGCAATGGCAATTCTGTACATGCCGCATAAAGAGAGAGCATTAAAATCAACCTAAATATTCGTCAATGTTGCCACGTTTTTTTTCTTCTAATTGGCGCAAAACCTTCACCTCAGGTTAGAAGGGACCGAGGGTGAATAATATCAAAAAAAAATAAATTAAAATTGAAATTGAGTGAATTTACAAGTATAGATGCGTAAGCTAGAACGAGTCGTCTTCAAAGCGTGCAAATAGGTCCTAGCTCTAATGCCGGAGAGTAAGGGTGGGTGTTTATTATAAGGCGCCACGGGCTTGTAGCCGGCACAAGCAAGAAATACCCCAAAGCTGAAGTATTGTACTGTTCGCAACTACCAAAAGAAAATGAATTAAATTCAAAATTAAGCTGATTTGAATGCCCGTCGGAAAAAAAGGAACAATAAGGTGATGATTTTTCCAGTTAAATGGAAAAGAGAATGTACTAATTTGAGTCCAGTACTCTATACTGCTTACGATAAATAATACGAATAGTATTGATTACTATTCTAAAAGTCAGAAATTTTACTCAGTTACTTGATGGATAAGAGAAAATAAAAAAAACAATTATTAATTAAATTATTTTGCTCAAATAAAAGCCGCCGATACGATTATTTGATAGATAGGGAAAAAAACTTCAAATAATAATTAAGTTACTTTGCCCACTCGAACGTGATTACCTTGTGGTGGCTAACGAGGTTCAAAGAGAAATATTATGCAATATAATCGGCGTTAGAAACAAAACAAACTAATTAAAAATAAAAATTTACGTCTTTACTTTTAAAAATCACCAAGTTCAAGTAGCATAATTAGAAGACCCTCATTCGCTTGTTTATTGAGGCGCGCAAACCATGATTTATCGTCGCAATGCCGCTTTACAAACTACTTAAATGTTTATAACTAAAACTAGGTAGGCCAGTAATAAATGTTGCCTTGAGCAGCTAATTAAATGTCAAATCAGAAGATTGAGCGTTGTCTTCGTTCATCAATTATTAACCAAACTCTATCTGACCATAAAGGCACTCTTCTTAGAGGTTGGAAACCTAGATCAGGAATAAGACACAACAACGCAAAATCTACTGAAAAAAAGCGAGTGCTCCCTAATACAGGTACAGTGGCGCAACTAGGAACTGATTTTTGGGGGGGCTCAAGCCCTGGGTACCTGACCCAGAGTCAGGTGACCCCTATAAATAAAACTTGATAGATCTCAGTTTAAAGAAATTGCAATTCTTTGTAGGTAGGTATGCGATTAATGCAATAAAATTGTCAGTTTATTTCATTTTAGCGCTTCTTTATAACAAAACAACAAAACAACAAACCTAAAACCTAAGGACAGTTTGTGCATTGTGTATTTATTTTAAATCTGAAAATCTTATCACTAATACAGTAAGGAAATTTTTCTTTCTTTCAAAGCATATTTATCAACAACTTTATCTAAATCTATTTCTATATCCCTCTCAATAAACAATACCGCAAGTGCTAAAAATCTGTCTTGCGACATGGTTAATCTTAGCCAATTTAAAATTATTCTCATCACTGAAAATGATCTTTCACATGTTGCAGATGATACTGGTAATGTTATGGCAACTTTAAATAGTAGATAAAGAGAATGATATATTTCTGGAATAATTTCTTTTTTTATATTGTCATAGTTTAATTCGTTATTAGCCTTAATTAGTACATTTTTCAATACAGTCATCTCTGCTTTAACAGTATTTTTCGAAAGATTAAAATATTCTATAAAAGGAATAGAGCCATCAAAATCTAATTTAAAAAAGTTGTCTACAGCTTTTGCTATAATAAGACTTTCGTTTGAAAATCGTATTTTCAAAAAACCTATCAAAGAATCTAAGACTCTGTAAAAACGTTAGCTCTCCAGTATTCAACGACATTTGGAAAATCTGCACCTTCCTTGGCTCCAATTGTAGAATCCGTCACATAATCTTTGAGTTTTGAAGAATTTTGCTTCTTTCTTTTGGACGTTGGCGGATCTAGGCTTATATCAGCATTGTTAGCAAAAGCAACGATTTGTTTATAGATGTCTTCATAAGTTGTGTCGGTTCTCATGGATTCCAAACTTAGGATGACTCCTTCCACCACTTTTGCAGCACTACCTAAAGTAGCGCTTTTTGACTGTAGTGCTTCAGATAAAATATTCATTGTGGTAAGGAGTTGTTCTAACACTATTAAATGAACAATAAAAGTTGGTTTTATAATAGACGACAATATATCAATGACTGTAATGGCTTGTTCATTTTGTCGTTCTTCAATTTCCCTTTAAAGGAGATTTATAAGAGCATGGTAACATTTCTTTACCGCCGCACAACTTTTAAATCGCGACACCCATCTGGTATCCGAGAGTTGAGACAATTCCTTAGATTTGATTCCTAGATCTTGCATAATTTCTTTGTACTTTACATGGTGTTGAGGCTTCGAAAAATGCTCATAAAGTGCCTCTAATGTGTTAAAAAAATGACCAATAGATCTTACATTTCTGCAGGAGTCGACTAAAGCAAGGTAAACTCTATGTGCCATGCAATGTGTATATAATGCCTTCGGAAATACTTCCTTTATTTTAGCTTGTAGTCCGCCAATTTGCCCAGACATCACAGCTGCACCATCATATGACTGCCCCACTAAATTAAGGTCTGACAGCTTGAGGTCATCAAGCTCTTTTTTAATCAATGAATACAAATCTGAAGCAGTTGTTTTACCGGAACAATCTACAAATTTAAGAAATCATTCTTTTATGTCTACGCCTAATGAATACCGTACACATAATGCTAATTATTCTTTTCGCCCAACTCTCGCTTCGTCAACCATTATTGCAAATAGTTTAGATCTTCTCACATTATAAAGAATCGAGGTTAAAGTTTCATCTGCAAGTATTTTTAATATTTCATTTTGTACTTGCCAACTCGTGTAATTAATTTGCTTTTTGTATAAGGTAGAAAATTCTTCATCATGGTTTGCTAGAAACTCACACATCTCCTTAAAAATTCCTCGGTTTAACGATTTCTTACTTTCATCGTGACCTCTAAAGGTCATTCCTTGTCTTGCTAGAATAAGACATATTTCTGCCAATGATTTTATGTATTTACGATTTTTTGCAATTGCATCTTTATGCGCGGATGATACTTGTGTTAGAACACTCCCTTTTTCCTTGCTTTTCTGATAATCTTTCCATTTCATTACATTTTCTCTGTGAGAAGTAGAATTGTTGTGCTTTTTCAGTTTCTCTGACATTTTTTTCCAATTTTTGAACCCAATTCCTCTAAATTGGTCATCTTCTCCATGCGAACCAAAATGACGACAAGGAAAACAGAAAACCGCATCCTGTTCTACACTATACTCGATCCAATTATACAATTTATAGTAAGTTATACTAAAAGCTCTGGATTGTTTGCCAAATGTTGTCAGTGGAAATTTTTCTAAAACAGGTTGATTGATTGTACCACTTTGCTTTTTTCACTAGGTCTTAGTTCTGCTTTTTTTACTATTATCACTGTCGTCACTGTCACTGGAACTGTCTCTTGTTTTGGAGCAACTTGGTTTCGAAGCTGTTAGATTTGTGACTGGGCTTCTACTTTTTTTAGTAAAAAACTTTCTTATATCATTCATTTTTATCTGGAACCAAAAAATAAGATTTCAATCACTAGGTATAGGGTTATTCAGTGAAATCGTACAAGCCAATATCTCGAAAACTGTAAGTGATACAAAAAAGTTTAATACAAAAGTTATAAGCCTTAGGACCATCTATAGTATCTCCTGGTATGCTTTGTTTTGATACAGGGTGTCCCAATTTCCCAATTTTAAGCAAGTTAAAATCACATGATATTTTTAATTTTAATTATATTTTCGGTACTGTTTTAATATGTTTTTTAATAATTCCTGGTTCGCATTTTTGTTCCTGTCAATAATTATTGTACCATAGTACATATTTTGGTTAAGTTCTCTTATAGCATTGAATGAAGGATACTACATATTTTATATTATGGGAAGAAGATCAATGAGGAAGCTTTTCTTGCCCAAATATAGATGTCCCCATAAGCAACAATCCATTTTCAATTATCATTTCTTGCTAAACAGGTACATTGAACCAAAAATTTATCACAACTGTCATTCTTTCATATAAAAAAATATAAAATTGAGAAAGAAAGACTGGCAAAAAATGAAAATCTCATAAAATACTTGCGAATTAAAATGGGGTCTCTAAACGCCCAATAGCTACCTAAAATTATATTTATAATCAAAGGCAATCATACTTATGATTGTCTTTGTTATAATATAACGGAAATTGCTTTAAAAATTCGAATAAATCCCTTTTCGCCTCGAATTTCAAAAGATTTCGATAGCAATAGTTCCATTGTCCATTTTTATAATAACAAACAACATATTCAACATCGTTTAATTCAGTCGTAGAAGAAATTGCTAATTGCTATTGCTTCAAAAAACCCGTGTGAAAACCTTTTTGGCACACTCCTTCGACTTGCGGTAATAAACTGACGGACTCGGGAATCATGTGTAAAATAGTGGTTTTCTAAACTTGTTGTTTAATATACTATATTAAAAGTCTTACCTATTTTAATGGCAAATTATATACAACCAAGCTTTTGTTTTGATAACGCTTTCTTATAATTAATATCTAACGCACTGAAATAGTTACACTTTACCGAATTCTGACTCTGGATTAGACTACCGACTATCGACTGAGAATATTGTGGGACAACAAGACACAACATACAACAGGTACAACGTGATAAATCGAGAACCCGAAACCCGAGGGAGATGGAAGATCGACAACGATCGCGCTGCACGCGATGTTGCCGCCTTGATGGTCGATCTTGGTTGACACGCACCAAACGAATCCGTTTGAGCTTGCGGGGCTAAGCCCCCCCTAGACCCCCTCTAATTGCGCCACTGTAAAGGTACCTAAATAAACCGATACTCAAGAAAAATATCACGTAGCTGGTCGCGACTGTGCAGCGAATTTCATGAAATTAAACCCAAATTATTTTAATAAACTATGAGCCTGTCTCGACCAGTTAAAAATGTTAAAATTATCGACTGACAAGAATAAAGCAAACTGAATCTTAGATTTTGATTTATTTGTCGGAGCAAAGAAAATTATTCTAATTTCCAAGAATAAAATAAGTTAAATTTAGATTTCAACCTATTAATCGGAGCAAAGAAAATTATCTCAATTGGCAAAAATAGAAAAGGTTAAAGCTTAGATCTTGAGCGAAGAAAATTACAGTTTGGCGTATCTTAGTTAATGAGATAAATTAAGTTATATCTCGGATTTATTAACCAGAGTGAAGAAAATTACGGTTACGCGTATATATTTAAAGATAGAGAGAACAGGGAAAAGGGAAAAAAATACAAGTAATAAAGGTAAGGTAAGGTGGCTCATATTCAGATGATGGCTTCTTGGAGGTTTTCCAGGAGGGAAGAAACCATACACTTCCTCTGATGAAGAAGGACTCTAACGGTATCCGGAGGCATTTTAACACTATGGCATAGGATTCGGCACTCGGGTAAATTTCATTGGTCGATTTGCACACGGGTAAATTCCATTGGTCGATTTGGATTCGTTTCGCCAATTAAAGTGGAGTGCCGAAATTGGTACCAGAATGTTCGAACAGTGCTGAAACACAGGTCGGAATGTTGATGAAATAAACGTTCGTAAAATCTAATATTTCACCCTCCGCTCGCTTCGCTGGCTACGGGGTTCAAACTAACCCAAACTAACCCAAGCCATACCCAAGACATACCCAAGACATGCCCAAAGTGAAGAAAAAAAACTGTTTGAAAACATAACGTTCAAAAAATAAAAAATAAAACCGGCGGGAATCGAACCCGTGAGCATCGGATCAGAGGCTAACCATCTACACCACTGCGCCACTACGTACTTGGAAGCAATAAGACATGGGTAAACTAGCAACATTTATCAACATTCCGACCTGTGTTTCAGCACCGTTCTAACATTCTGGTACCGATCTCGGCACTTCGCTTTAATTGGCGAAACGAATCCAAATCGACCAATGAAATTTACACGTAGTGCCGAATCCTATGCCATAGTGTTAAAATGCTATCCGGAGCAAGTCACAATCCAGAGAGCAGATTGGCGTGGCCAAGGGACTGGCTGAAAAGGCTCGTAAATAAAACCATGCCGGTTGAACTACCCTGTCGGTAGAAGAACCCTGTCGGCCGAAACCTGTAAAGGGTTGGTATTCGACTAGATCGTTGGAATGCTCAGGTATGTCGTGGATGGACAAGAAGGCCTCTACCTAAAGCAACATTAAATCCCAGTTACGGGGTGAGTTCCAGGCACTAACAAACAAAACAAACCAACGTAAGGCAAGGTAAGACCTGAGACTCTAAAAATCGGTCGTTTGGAACAATCCCATAAGGTAAGACAAAAAAACTTCCAGCCGACCACACTGCTTCAAACGGCAAGCCAACGTAGAGTGATCCTCTTGAAAACTCCCCGGAAGCAGAAAAGCTTCTTCTAATATCCCCACTACAACATTACAACTGACCAATAAAAGTAAAGCCGCAAGTCACGTGGTCACGAGCTGTTATATTCAATAATTTAACCAAAGCGATTTCGAAAAGAAAAACGCAGAACCACTATTCATTAAAAAAACGTGCAGAAGTTTCGTGATGTCAAAAAAAAATTCCCAAACAGCAACCCACGTTCCGGAATCGGTACACCTGGTACGCCAAGTCGCTACAGAAAACTGCTCCAAAGATAACCCAGCCAATATCGGCTTTGAATTTCTGAACGAGAAGGCAACTGCAATTCACTCTCATCATTTCATTCACCGGGCCGGGCGGTAGAGGTCATTACACGTATAAATAATCCTTAGCATTATAAGATCCTTTACACAAATAGAGCACTATATAAAAATCGGCTTCTCCTATTGGTCGATCCGCATGGCCATCCGCTCGCTACGGGGGCTCAAGAAAAGGAAACTAACCAGGTGCTAACCCGAAACATAACCAAAATCAAGAAAAAAACTGTTTAGAAACATAATCTTAAAAAAATAAAAAAAAAGCAACGGGGTTTGAACCCGGGTCGTCCAGGTGAGACCCAGCTATCTAAACCTCTACACCACGAGAGCTCTTGACAGAAATTGATTGCATCACGAAGACACATTGTACCTAATACCCGAGTATAACAAACCAACGAGTAGCGACATAAAGCGTCGGCACCTTTGATGTTCAAGGAACCGATTCCGGCAGAGCCGATGACAGTTGGACACTATATTTGTAAACTGCTCAAACCATGAAGTGGCTCGAAAGGAAGCTACTCTCTGACTACACTATAAAAAACTTGAAGTGGAAAATATGCTCAAGTTTCATATTTGAATCTGACTCAGTAAAATTTAAAGCTTTTCGATAATTAGTGGTTTTCCTATTTCCTGTAACCTTTGTCGATAATAATTTCTGAAAGCTTTCATCATAAAAATATATATTACTTATATTTCTTCTACGATTTGTTGATAAAGGAATCTCAATATTTTCTTGTAATTTTATTTAAATAATTACTTTGCTTTAGTGAGGGTGCGTTGAGAGAGAAATAAACTCACGTATTTCATGATTTCATTTATCATGTTAAGAAGTTGCTGTGTCAATTTTTAACCTAAATAATGGCACTTTGAGCTTACGCGCGCCTGGTTTGGAAGTTATTGAAGAGGTGTAGCAGAGATTTTTGATAGCTAGTAGAAAAAGATATATTGTACGACGTTTTCAGCGGTTCTCAAATAGACATTTCTTGTTATACTAGTTTCAGCAACTTCTTGTTATTATAAATAGTACTCCATTTCTTTAAATTACGATAAGTTATATTTACAAAAGTATTGGGTAAATTTTTTGAACCTTTGAAACGTGGAGGAAAATTAAAACTTGCAACAGCACAACCAAAAAGTTTTTATTAATTAATCAGTAGGCTGAGGAATTGTAAGTCAGGAGTACTTACTTACCCCAGTTGTCTTAAGGGATTTTAACCCTTACACCCACTCTTATGAAGACAATGTTGTTAAATTATTAATTTGAATAAAAGACAACAATTTTCACTAGTCTAACAATGTTTATTAATCAAAGGTTATTGAAAGTAAATTTGCGGCGTAGATTTCGGCAGAAATGCAACTAAAAATGTTTAATAAACAAATTTTGACATACGGGTATAACCAAAAATAAAAAATTACCATATAAAGGCAATACTAAGCCATCCCAGGGAGGGATGACTGACTATGTCCTCTATAAGGCATGGCTCGAAAAAAAAAACTATTACTGACTGATGGTCTAACATTAGCAGCCTCCCTTGTTAAAGAGTAAGATCGCACCAACTCTTCATTCCCGCCGACCTTGTTCGATCCTCTTCCGTCTCGGTACTCTATTTACACTGTTAACAGATATACTCGGTAAAAATCCTAGCAGAAGCATTTAAAGGGATAAAATTTGAACTGTCTTCCCAAGCACATGAACTTCGGTTAACTTAACAGAATCTAGGACTCAATACTGACCACGTAATGCAAATGATTTTAATTATTTATAGTTAAAGGTCGCTGTGCATTACAGTTATTATTATATAATTATACCTACATATACTAATAAGACAACGAATATAATAATGCTTATAATAAATTAGTGGTTGCTATCATATAAACAATATTGGCTTTAAACTTTACGGTAACAATTTACCGTTACATACCACTATTAATAAACCATACAAAAATAAATATGAGAACAATATTACTCAAATCTATAAGCACAAATTATCAATACCATATCTAGATCAAATAACTTAAAAAAATTGCTAATACCCTTTTGCTTAAAGAGAACACACACAGCTCGAAACGCTACTATTTACATACATACATACATAAGTTTTCACAAATCAGAGTAAATTTTTATGAAATGAAAAATGCAATAATTTTTATCAACTATACATGTGACAGGATTTTCAATTTCCGAATGCCTTTTTCATCAGAACTATTACATTTGAGATGTCTAATATTAAGTTTTAAAGAATAAAATATTTTTAGTCTTATAAATAGTTTTAATACAAACAACTGGGGAAAATTTGAACAGGGATGGAGAAATTGTACTTTTTCAATTATATTCACGCAATAATTAGAATTTTTTTTCGCCAGTACCTACATATGTTCTCAAACTGCGAATTGAAAATACTTTCTGGTGGTGATGATAAACCACGAAAAGTACCTTTGGTTGCATCAAGAGCTTTTAAATGCGACAGAAGTTTGTCTACATCAATACTAGTAGATTCTCTGCTAAAAGCATAGCAAATGTCACATGAATGTACTTCCAGACACATTTTCATCAAATATCCACAGACATAATAGAAAGCATTCTATGGTGGAATGGTTTCTTTACGGTAATTTCAATCAGGCAAGCAAATTGCTGCAGTTGATGTTTCCGACTCCTTATTAATAATTTCTACCATGTGCATGGATTTTAAACCAATGAGAACATCATTTAAATTCTCCCTACAATTCATGTGATTTTAGTGGAAATAATTCTGCACAGATAATTATCTAAAGGCACTTTGAAACTGTATTGATGTGGGACTTATGCAATTGCCTCCCTGCTGCGTTACAGGATTTGCTAAACAATCTGGTTTTAAGATATTTATACCCACAGTTTAAAAGTGCTTGCCATACACTGAGAAGACTTCTTATTGTAATAGACCAACATTTAATAATCTTGACCATTTTTGTTTATTACCTTTAAATTTGGCAAAAAATCCAAAGCTTCATTTAAAAATTCTAACTGTGAATCAGATCTGTCAAATACATTCTTAAATTTATAAGAATTATTTAATGATAAGAGATCAAAAAGATTACTAATTTTTTCTACAATTTCAATTGTTGCAAAAGCTTCGTTTAGAAGTGCACCTAAACTGGCAATTGAGTGGCTCAAAAGTTGAGCGGCATAACTCACTCTCATATTTTCAAAACTTATGGGATTAAGGTTAGTGTTGGGGAAACACCCCAACACGTGTAGAAACTATCGTTTTTCACCGTATAGTTTGGTGATAACACCCTGTATGTATGTAGAATGAATGAGCCATAATTAAACATAAAATAGATTTATTTCACCCCGGGTACAACCCAATTTGTACATTTAAATCAGCAAATGTCACGTTCTTCAAAACCCCTTAGTCCAAACCTAGACGGACGACCCCTTAATTCGAACCTGTACAGCAGTGCTGTCAATATAAGAGATTACAATAGAGCCAACTTTCACTAGGAAAGGAAAACGTTTGTAATCGTTTTCAATTTAATGTGTTTTTGTCTCCGTCAGAATCAGTCTGTCAAATAAAGAAAGAAAACAGCTTCTACCCTTGTAATTTCAAATGAATTCGGCAAAGCGCCAAATCCCCACTCTTTATTTGATCGTGGCGCCAGTAGCCGCTCGACGAAAGAAATTATTCAAGTCAGTGCACTGCAAACACTCCATGTTGCTGGGTCGGTCGTGCTACCGAGCTCTAGCAAGTGCCTCTTCGCGCCAAAAGGTCAAATTCCTTTTTGGGCAATATCTCTTGAATGCACAAATATTAGAGAATATTTCGTGCACCTCAGTTATCTTTGTCCAAGGTTGGACAAAGACCTCCTTTTGAGCCTTTTAAAAGCAATTATTCGAAGTCAGAAACGATAGCATCCCCGTTCCCGTTGGAAATTGGAACATAAAATGGCGGAAGGCAGACTGACATTCCTGGTCGAATTCCTGTAAAGCAAGGCAGGTAAAGCAGTCGAAGTGAAAAGGTATGCTGTGTGAAAGTTGCTAAGTTTGAGAACGAAGTATTAAAATAAGAAAGACAAAAACTAATTTTTAAATCAAACAATCAAGACTTTTCAGTAGACATTTCTAATTTTAAGAAACCTTTTGTAATTTTAGTTTTATACTTGAACGAATGATGAGTGATTGAAAGTTTTAGTCTAAGTATTGTACATATATATTTTCTATTTAACATAGAAAACACTGTTTATTTATCTCCATTATATTTAAATGCAATTTACACCTGCATTATTAAATTATATCAATACCGAATAGATGTTTCAATTTCTCTCACCACCCTATGTTATACTGTTCATTAAAAGTGGTTAATTAAAATACCACACCCTTCTTTATGGTTTTAAGCAATAATAAAAGAATTTGTGTATCCCGACCAGTCAGAATTAGTGAGTTTGGATGCTCACCTGCAGAACTGCTATTTATCACATTATTTAATAAATGACCAAGGCGTTTTTCTACCTTGAAAGTAAAAGGTGTGCTGCCTTAAGTTAGTGCGGGTGGCCTTAATTAAATGACATGGGCAAAAATATAGAACATACTATCACCTCCTACCTAAAACTCTGTATTTTCAGGTGTAATTCCTAAACATTTAGTCAAATCAATAAAATTTGAGCCCATGTCACTTAATATGCCTTCCGCTTTTAAATATATGTCCTTTAAATTTAAAATACAATCTTCTAAAATAGTACGAAGTTTATCACCATTTGGTTGAGTGTCTACAATCGATAGAAAGGATGCAGTGTTTATCCTTATCAGTCATTGTCTTAATTTTGATTTCAAGGGCCTTATATACTGATTTATTGTGTAGTCCTGGTTGACATTGCAGCTTTTCAGCATATATAGTTGGTAAAAGATGAGGAGGTAGAACACGATTATCTATTCTTAAGTTCATTGGTTAAATATCATCCAAATTCACCCATTTTGTTTCTTCATCTTTTGAAATACTAGGACCTGGAAGTGATAATGAGAATGAAGGTATTGTTAATACAGTATTAACACCAAGCATAACGCTATTTAATTGCAGTCAAACAATATCATGTTAGACGCAATAAAGTGCCTGACAAATTTCAATTAGTACAACTCAGATAAAAACTGGAACTATTTGTGTGACCAGTAGGTGCTCTCTGTTGGGTGCATGACTCATAAAACCAGGTAGTGTTTCTAGTACATATTGTTTATTGAATTAATATGATTATAGGATGAGGTGAAATATCTGAATTTTGACTACCTATCAGGGTAATTACTGTTTCGGAACTCACTTTTAACTAATAAATCCAACCAATAAAATTATTCTAATCATGGAATTCAAAATGCTGTTGCTAAATTCAGTCATAATGATTAGACAAACAAAATAGCTGTAGCAGTTTGTGCCATAGAAGCAATACTAATACTGTAATTTTTTTATAATCAATGAATAATTGCTATTAAAGATTTACCTTGAAGGTTCTTGATTTTCTTTGGTGGTTCCTGAGATGAATCTTGACTTGTCTCAAATGCCCGTAGTAGATATTGACCAAATATTGTAGGAATTGCATCAGGTACCAAGAGCTTTCTTTCCTGCTGAGGTTATCTTAGAAAAATACTTTTTCTCAAAGTGAACTTTGCATAGTCTATTTGCCATCATCTGTTTAACTGGTTTACGCAGTATATCACTTCTGATTGAAGCTTCTGCCCAGACTTTGGCACTGAAAAAAATATCTCATTAGATTTATGATAACTGTAATTTATAAAACTAAAAAAAAAATATATTTTGAACACAAACTTGGTCTTTCTGCAGTTTTTGATCAAAAAAACAGGGGGGCAGAAATTTTAAGCCTGTCATTATACTCAGAAAATTAAGCATTTATAACACATTGAGGCACATATTGCAGTTTTGGAATGCCAGCTAACTTCTGCAGGTAGCGTGTTTTAAAATTTGAAATCAAAATGAAAGTTGATTTAAATTAGACATCTGCACATTTGGCAAAACTAGAGTACCTAGAGGAGAACCCCCAAATATCAAGTGTGATGTAATTATGTTATAACTTTATCGATATAAACTCGTCTATGAATACCAAATTACCTATTATTCTCTGATACACCATTTACAAAATCCTTGAAAGAATGCAATACTTTTATCTGTGAGTGTAGGCATACTGGAATACATTTTTATTTCCAGCACCCAATATATTTTTTAGCTGAAATATATTATATTTCATATCGAATTCCAATGTCTTAGTTTTACAATAAAGGCCTAGAGTTCAAAATATTCCATTGGGTTTTCGTTGTATCCAAATAACAAAATAGTCAGTTCTTATTGAAACACTCTTTATATATGTATGCTATACTTGTGCACAACAAATATTATGTTTAATAAAATAAAACAAAAAAAAAAAACTGAAACAAATTAAAAGTTAACAAAAGTCTTACAAGGAAATACGTCTCTTAAGGGGTTGGGTTATCACATAAAAGAACTAAATAATGCTGATTTACTTACGATGTTTTAGAAACTGAATTAAATATCAATCCTGCTAATTTCTATTTTGACAATAACCTGAATTTTTGTTTACGAAGATACTAATAATTTTTTTTTGAATTATTGGGTAAGGTAAGTTTTTTTGCCAGCAAATAACTGTTCCCAATTTGATGCCTAAATACCCATAATTCCCAAATAGCTCATTTTGGGGGGGACAACCTACAATGATATTTTTCTGTCTATTATAAAAAAATCCTTAATCCTTTGTTTGTAGTAAACTTCTTTTCTGGTATGGATTATTTGTACCAACTTGAATTTTTCTAATTTCAGGCTATTATCCATTAGATAGTTAGGTAATGACAGGTAAAGATAACGTAGCAGTATTGGCTTTTATAGAATGGTAGCAGACATGGATAAACAGAAGCATAATTACTCCCAAATATTTAGTATTACCGAATTTGTTGTTCGGAAGATTTACTGGAAATTAGGGTATGATTCAAACTAGGATATTACATCTGTGAATCAAACGGACTATAGACACGTTATGCTACTTATTTAACTAAGAAACTTATTACATTAAACAAACCGAACCGCCCTTCTATTTGTCCTTTTCCGCGGAATCGAAATCGTTGGTTAAGTCAGGTTAGGTTCTCTTTTTTTTTAGGTTACTATGAAAAATATCAAGTCTACTAAAAATAAAACCCAGGCCTTACAACAAATAACTTCTACAAACTAATACAGGCCGGAATAATTTCCTTCCTTTACAATAGAATTATTTTGCTGGAAATTGCCCATAGACCCTTCATGTGAGAACAGCATAACAAATTTTATAGGAACATACTCTAATTTAGAGAGACTATTTTTAAGCACATATATGGATGCATTATTATTCTACTTTTGAAAATTTTTACTCAATGTAGAATGTGGAGATATATGTTGTTGGATAAAAAAGAATCTTGAAACTTAGAACAGTCTAGCAATACACACTACATGTACCGAACGTTTTTTGGAATTCAATTTCTCACTTATAAATTGCACTTTTTCACCATTAATAATCCTGTATCAATATTTATCTATTCTTCAAGAGCAATTATTTAACAATTAATTTACATTTCAATTAAAAAAAAAATAACCATGATATTGTGGGTTAGTAGCTATGTACTTACCGGTCATAATCTTTAGAGCAAATTTGAAGAAAGATTTTCCATCTCCAGACCTTGTTGAACAGGCACGATATGCACAAGAAATACCCGGCATGATTATACACTTATTCAGTTTTAAAATTTGGAAATTACGACACAATTCAAAACTAAAACTCACTTATCGGAATTTGTAAACATTGTAAGCTACAACAAAAGTCAGTTTGACGGATGGACACACTATTTCGCGCTTGCGCAGAAAAATTTGGTCCCCCAGCTGTCGCTACTCGTTGGTTTGTTATACTCTGCTAATACGAGATGGATCGACCAATAGGAGTGGTCGATTTTTACATAGTGCACTATTTGTGTAAAGGTTTTTAAAATGCTAATCCTTACTTGGATCGAGGCAAGGAAAATCGCCGATTCGTGCCATCTAGGCAAGAATAAGTGAACCACTTATTCTTGACTAGGTGGCAAACCACTCAGGAATCGGCGATTTTCCTTGTGTCTATCCAAGTAAGGATTATTTATACGTCTAATGACCATTTAGTCAAGACTAGACTAATCGAATCTGAATTCAGTTACTATAAACAAACTGGAAAACGAGCATGTTACAGGTTCACCATTTAGTCAAGAATAAAACCCTATATTAACATTTAAACTTGATTTGATGCAAAATGAAAGCTAGCACGTTACAATGTCCTTTGCTTTAGAGCCGTGGAGTTTCTATCAGGCTTCATTTTCTAATATGAGACAATATCTCTCCACTTAATCTTCCATAATTATTTTACTTCTATGTTAACAAAATTTAGCCTTCTTTTTGATAACTCACTCATATTTAAACAGAGAAACGAAACAATAAACTATAAATCAACGAAATAAGACAAATAAAAGTGACAAAACTAAGAAAAACGTCTTGCTTGATGGGCTTGGAAGCAAAATGATTATGGTTAGTACTAAAAATTATCTCCTTCCAGTGTTTATAATTATTGTTGTCCAGACAAAAGTTGCGAAGGGTAAGGAGGAATGACTATTAGGTATCCTATATTCAAATGCAATAAAGGCAACAATGTAAATATATATAAGAAATGGAAAGGTATATTGTTTCATCCCGCCATGTGGCTGTCAAAATTAGCTATTAGTCCAATTTATAGATTATGGAATAATAATTCTAGAATTTGCTAATAAAATATATTATGTCATTTTGGTAATTTGAGATATACGTAAATAAAGCTGTATTTTTCGAGCCTGTAATTTATATCAAAAAGTTGCCAACCAAATCTCAGTATACCAACCTTGATACTGATCAACGGTAAGCTACATTCTTCTGGTGAAATGTATTTAATTTTATTTAAAATATTTCCACGGTGGCTTTCTTTTTAGCTTTTAATGTCATATATATACTTTAAGGACAACGATTTTTATAGCTATATGTCACATTATCTGCAATATGAAATTTTAATATAGAAATGTCCGATACCTTAAACTACAAATGCTTCAAACAACTATGCAACTATGAATCGCATTTCTATATAATACCAAATCAATATCTACTAACTGTGGCTAATTTCAACGATTTGGTGATAATAGTATATATGTTTTAATACTACCGAAATAAATGTTGAACTGTGGATAATTTTTCACCAAATCCATCAATATCGGGGCTGCTTAAAGTGAAACGTAGTTGTGCGTCCCGAGAATTTTAAATTGCTATGCCGAAATGCCGAGATTAAGATCAAACTTGATACTTGAGCCAAGCCAATATGAATACTCCTACGGTAAATAGATTCCGTTCACGTTCGGCATGCCTCTGCTCCCTTGGGGGAGTATAATTCTTCAGACCATAAAGGTTACATATTATGAGGGTTATAAAAATCACGCATACAGACGAACTCATCGAAAATATCAGCTTTCAATGTTTCAACTTTAATAGATTTATGAACCGGAGCGTTTAACATACATTTGTTGATTTATTGCACGGATACGTCTACTACTGTTAGGTTTCCATACAGCAAGATTGCAGAACTCTGCTGAAAGAACTGGCAACAGTTATATTGTTAAGTTGTTATAACAAAAAAAAAGAGCTGGAGAAGAAGGTTATTATCATTTCAAACAAGATTTAAACTGTATAGCATAAATCAGATCAAACTCCACTTAATTTATCCCTAACAAACAATTCTACAACGATATTTGCCAAATGACAATTGAAAAACAAACAATATAGGCTACATTGAAATTAGTGCTCTGGAAGTTGAATCAAAAATAATCTATATGACCACTCGCTGTAAAAAGGACTGTCTCCAAATATATTTTTTTCTTTCCATTAAAAAACTTCCTTAAATATTATTACTAATCTTTCTACAGGTAATGCATCAGAAGGTTTGTACTTCTGTACCTCTGAAAAATTCCGCACTTTATCATCTGCCGACCCATCCACAGACGCGTTTGTATGGCTATAGGGTCAGCAGATGTGAGAACGGTACTAGTGGTTTTAAACAAACCCAGTTAGATACAACCAGTAGTGTGTTGCAGCCGGCGCCATCTACTCCAAACTTACTAAGTTTATCGGAGATAGACAGTACTCTACAATAGTAATCATGGGCGCCGGCAGGCCCCCTCCTGTAATATTAAAATAACGGTTCGTATAAAAGTAAATGGGTTACTCGAAATAATTGGCTTATCTTTGGCAGCCAACTTTTCTATCGTGAGTGCCATTTGATTTACACTATTTCGCATATCTCCCATTTCCTTCAATAACTCTTCCTTTGATGAGTCGTGAATCTGAACTTTACCAATCTCATCATGATTGTCCATAAAAATAGATGACAAATTGAATATATCTTGCTTCATTTCCTTGATCTAATGGAATAACGCTTCTTGTTCTATTATCAGCGAATCTGGTATGGATACTGTGAATGTCATCTATTTTTTTGTATAAAATTTTCTGTTTGGAGTCATGGTTACTCAAGGTCAAATTTCAGAAATGATTAAAAGAAGATCATTATTCTTCTTTAGACAGGTTCCCAGAGCTTCGACATTTTCCACAGAGATCAGCGATCCTTGTAGCTGTGACACCCTGTCGTGAAGATATTTTAACGTAGGAGAGTCACAAACACTGCTGAAAAACCTAATATTGTGGTACTTTTGTTGGTAGAGCACCTTTGTTGTTGCCTTGTCCATGTCCAGCCCAGTACAGGTCATACAAAAATTTCGGCGACACTCCGCACTACAGCGAAGTTTATATTTATCCTTTTCTGCGACGATTCTCTGGCAGGAATTACACTTAAACTCAGCCATTTCTATATTAGTGTTGTAACGGCGCCCTTTACTTACTTTTTGCGACCTCCTGTATTTCGGTTTTCTCGGGCGCCACCCCTTTGATATTTACAGCGACAAAGGGGATCGCTGTTCGCCTATCGGGTAGCCTTTGGACAGTGGAGAAAAGAATGTCCAAGGTTCGGTTTTTAAATAATCGGAATCGGTCCCTAGTAAATGAAACACTCGGTGTAAACAAAATAATGGTCGTGTTTATCCGACAGTAAGTATAAACCTAACTTTCTTATAGCTAAAAGTATCAGACAACTTATTCTAAGCGACCCAACCCGGTAATACGTAAGAAAACTCAAAACGGTAGTAAAAGAATCGAAATCTCTAATCGCGCGGTAGACTGTAGCGGTGCGGAAGCCCCACGGTAAATATGGCAGTAAATACGATAAACGGTAGCGATACGGAAGCCCTACGGTAAGTGCGGTAGTAGATATGGCGAACTGTGGCGGTCCGGAAGCCTTACGGTACGTGTGGCAGTAGATACGGTACGGAAGCCCTACGATAAATACGGTATACGGTTCTCAATAGCTCCAGCTCTATGACACGGTCGGTTCAGCAAGACGGTTCCCTAACTCGGACGTGAAGCCTGGATGGACTTAGTTTGGAAGGATACTTAGCCGGGATTACGCCACTTGCCAAGCCAGGATGGCCGGGATTACTCCGCTTGCCAATAGGGGAGCCGGGATTACTACAGGAGGATGGCCGGGATTACTCCGCTTGCCAACCGGGATTGCCAAGCAGGGATGGCCGGGATTACTCCACTTACCAATAGGGATGGCCGGGATTACTCCACTTGCCAAGGCAGGATGGCCGGGATTACTGCGCTTGCCAATAGGGGAGCCGGGAACACTACGGTAGGCCGGGATTACTCCGCTTGCCAAGGCAGGATGGCCGGGATTACTCCACTTGCCAATAGGGAAAGGATCACAGACCAGGAATACGGTACGACGTATATTTACCTGCTCGGTCGGTCGGTCCTTCCCGGTTTGTCTGAAGCTGGGCTTGGTCGGTGGTGTCTCCTACTGGTGAGGGATGCTGCTTGCTCGGTGCCAGGCTGCGGACTAGACTGCCTCTCGACTGCCGACTGACTCGACTCGAGAACCCCGGGAGGGTACTGCCTGTTTAGCGCGATGAGGCCCAGTTTTGTTAGCTCGACCCGTAGAGGGGATCGCCGCGATCGCGTCATCGGCCGGCCGATAGGTGGGGACCTCACGCGCAGCGTGATGCGACGAAGATCGGGACGCTCTACTGGTACTGCACGAGAACTACGGAAAAAGTGAAAACCGATTTCCCGGCTTTTCGCGACGGAATATTTTATAGAATTGAATTTAGCATATTTAAATTATATTTTATGAAAAAGAATGATGTTAATAGCACGTAAAATAAGAAAGTTAATCCATAGTGCATCCTATTCCCCAAAAAATATAGTTACTTCGTTACAGTGTTCAATAATTATAGTTAAAAGTCAATGGCAGATGAACAAAGCCAAGTTTGTTTAAACAGGAACCCATAACAAAACAGAAGCTATAAATTAACCCGGAACGCACGCACAGCACAAGCGAATGCACGCCGTAAAGTTGAAGTTCAATTATTTTAAATAAAGGTAAAGATCAAAAGCAGCTAAACAAGGTCAATTTTAGTCAAACAGGAAAGCGTAAACTAGCACGTCGAGATAATATCGGAACAAAACAGAATATCAACAAATCAAAACAAAATACACACTCAATACCGGCAGAGCCAACAAAAGAACGGAAACACGACCGTCTTGTACCACTGCTGCTTCGATACTGATGTTGACCCAATATTTTACTTCCAAAATCTCAATATTGCACCGCCTTGTTCGTATTCCTCCTTTATTGAAGTTACTTTTAACAAAATAAGAGACATTACTAATGGTCTCAAAAATAAAAATGGTACATATATGTTTAGTTTAAATGTTGATAAAAAATCATTATAATTCCCGTAACAAAATTAAATTTTGAATTTTAACAAAAAATGTTTTCCATCTGTCCTAGAAGAAGCTATAGTAGTCCATTTTTTTAAAAGAGGAGATCCGGACATACCAGAAAACTATCGGGCAATTTCTCTGCTCCCACTTATTTCAAAAATTATAAAAAAGTGTGTCGGGAAGCATCTTATGCTCCGGAAGGGCAGGAACACTGGGCATAGAAGAGCTGGTCACTGGGATGATGGATAGCTTCCATAATTCACAGTACAGCAACGTAGTTTCGTTTGACCTGAGTGAGGCTTTCGATTCCGTCAACCATGAAATTCTACTCAGGAAGTTCGTGAAACGTCACGTTTCGCAAGGAGGTATCAATCTAATTAAATCCTACGAGGAGAGGAGATCTCAAATAATGGTTAGGGTGTCTGACGAGGAGGCAGCAAAAAGGGTGATAACTATGGGTATGCCGCAGGGTTCCATGGTTGGGTCATTATTCTTATTAATGTATATAAATGATCTGCCATCTATAGCTCAAATTTCAAATATATTCTTTTAGCTGCTGACAGGTCATTTTCCGTCAGAGCTTGGTGAGTTCCTGGAGGGCTCCAAGGTCGAACAAGAGAGAGCTGAACAATGGTTTATGGCAAATGTGCTGTTGGCAATACGACGAGTAAGGTTGTCTTTGTTGTGAGAACTTTAGACAGTGACAAGTATGTGGAGGTAGTTACGGGAGTCCTAGGCTTGATCGGAAGTTGCGGTGGGATTTTCTTGGATAGATCAACGTGTTGCTTCAAATTTTGGCAACTGCGTCTCGGAGTGTGTTTCAGAAGAAAAATAAAAACATTCTTAATAAAATAGCATTGTATACATGTTATGATTTTTTTAGTATCTCATTTTAGGATGTCAAATTGTGTCAGGGTAAATGTTTGCTGTCTGATTTCCTACGTTTTTAGGTTTTTATCTTGACCCTTTTAGAGAATTTTAACGTGTGTAACCATTTATTGGAAATAACACGAACAAAAAATTTTGAATTTTGAGTTTGTAATATGTATTTAAAACTAACATCAAAACTGCCAATATACAATAATTAAACATCGTATATGAGAGAAAATTAACAAAATAAACGCTGAATAAAAAAAACACGTTACAAAAGAGACCTCTGTCAGCGAATAAGGGGAGTTAATTTCCGTCGATAATTGGTTAGACAAATTGGCTCTACTTTTGGGCAAGAAAATAACAAGAAACATTTAATGGCGCTTTCTAATATTCGAATGAAAAATTTTGTTTTTCGAACGGATTCCATCAGGCCAAAGAGGTCAATTTATCAGCCAGTATTCCTGGACGAGACATGGGTGCTTAGCAAGGGCGGCGATTGAAGAATGTGATATCGGCATTAAAAGAACTTGGGAAGAGGTTTCCGTTATGTTGCTGTACAGAGTGTTCCAAGGATAGAGTAAAGTAAGTTCTAGCATAATTGATACTATATGTGTCAAAACCGTATCCGCTATAGGCGAGGTAGCGAATCGCGCATATTTTATAAATGTTGGAAGTCATAAAAGTAGGGTACCAAAAGTTATGATTTATTTAATACTAACGCGCTTTTTGCTAAACGTGTTTTAGGTATCTTTAATAGTTATCTAGAAATATAATTTTTTTCAAATTTCTTACTTTTTGCAAAAAGGTACAATTTTCAATGCAATTGTACTAGCAAAACAATAGTATGTCATGTTTACTAAGTACTATTTTTGTGACAAATTTTGAAATAAATTATGTTCAGTGTCCAATTAATTTTATGGCGTTAAGACATTTTGTCAATTTGTCTACTTGATGAACACTTTCTTAATGACTTTCTAAATCAGATTAACATAAAAGAACCTACTACACATTTCACTATAGAAAAAAAAATAGGTTTCATTCCCTAATATTCTTATCAAAAAGAACCTACATAGTTTCGAAATAAAAAGCCTACACACAAACAAAACTTATAATCTACCTAATTCTGATTTCGTAATATGCGTGCTTAAAGAAGCCAAACCAAAAAAGAACCTATTCTGCCTTCTGCTAACTACCTTTGTTACGCTTCATCAACTACTACACTGGTTAAAGCTAAATCTATAATTTATCTATATTTATTTTCAAAATTATAGAATGAAATAAAATCGTTTCAAACAATAGAAGATAATTATGATTTCAATATTATTAGTCGCAAATACAATTTGTATTGAATTCGTTGCTCCTTGTTACTGGCGCAACAGAATTACTTTTTGTTTTAAATAAAGCGTTTTCAGTACTATTGTTCGGTATAAACAATTATTTCTTAAATCATTAATCACCATAAAGGAGGGGATGGTAATTAACTTTAAAATTGACCACTTTAATAGCAGACTGTACTACCATAGGTAGGTGGGGTTGTATTCATAGGGTGTGAATTGAAACATGTATTTTAGATATTACGTACTTTAATAATGCAAGATTTATTCTGCATTAAATATGATCGATATATGCAATGATTTTCAACTACTTTCAAGCATTCATCATTTCATACATAAAACTAAATGCTGTACATCAGGTTAACTATTAATAAATGTCTAACAAAACTTCTTGATTATTTGAATCTACCAGGAACTTCTCTCTTTACTGACTTTAATCAAACTTGATTTATTTCAAAATTTCGACTGACTGCCTTTCCGTTCACACTAAATACCTTCTTACTTTTCTTCTGCAATTCTCTCAACTTTACTCCACCAGGGATATAAGACTTCGAACATTTGATCGAGTCTGGAGTACAGGAATAGATTTGTCTAACTACAATTCTCTAACCGCCATTTTACCTTCTTCTATCTTCAATAGGAGAGACGCTACGAGTTGTATTGTCCCGAGAAAATGCGTTAAAACGCCCAAAGAGTCCTTACTTCAGTGTTGAAAAAAGGAAACACCGAGTACAGCAGATTTTTTCTAAATATTTATCTGTGCAAATGAAAAACCTACTTAATATCTTGGCGTCAAACAGGACAGGGCAGCAGGGTTTACGTGGGAGCACTTTATTACTTCTTCGACTAACTAAACTTAAATTTTGAGAAAACTAACTAAACATCTTGGCGTCAAACAGGGCAGCGACAGAGGCTGATGTTTTTGGCGCTAAATTCAACTAGAGCGATGCTGGATCGATGCTTCATGGTTAAGTGTTGTTCAGGCACTAAAAATATAATTTTTCCTACTGGCGCGGTCTCAGAGCGAGAAATTGCGCGGAGACAGATGCATTTGAGAGGGTAGCAATACGTTCTTGCATTATTTGACATCTTGTTGTTTACATAACATTGATGGAGGCAAAGATATATTAAATTGAGAACGATAAAAAACGATTTCCTTGACGGAGTGACTATTTGCTTTTCAGCGATTGTTGCATATAACGGAATCTATTCTACCGACAATCCAGGTTCGGACTAAGGAGTAACTGAAATACAATGTTTTAAATGCACAAATTGCTATTTACCTGGGGTAAAATAAGTTTATTTGAGTTTTAATTATGGCTCAATCATACTACGAGCATACAGGGTGTTATCACCAAACTATACGGCGAAAAACGATAAGTTAATACATTTGTTGGGGTGTTTCCCGAACAACTATAATAAAGAGGACCTAACACTTCATATTTTAACTTATTATTTGTGTCAACAGTTTATAATTCGTAAACTTTCCCTGATATTTGGTTTAACACTTTAAACTTTTTATATCTTTTAATTTCACTGGGAAGTCTATTCCATCAAAATTTGGATGATCGAAGAAATTGGGATATGAATTTATTGTATCTAAAATGCCCGCGGCCAGCCACCATAGTAATTGAGAAAGTTGTGAATTCAGCATTGTTCTGATCATCACGATGCTTTATCAGAGAAGAATATACTTTAGTATGGAAAATTTTAAAAATTTTGGGGGTTTGGAAGAGGAGGACTTAATAACTGCATTCAACGGTAGCCCCAGAGTCTGTTTTATGTATGAATTAAAAATATTGTAAACTAGAAAGCGTAATAACAAAAGAACACTCAGTCTAATGTTTGAACTTGATACTTGACATTGAAGGATCAAATATTATGAGTATTATCTAAACATGGTTTAAAAACAATCAGTCAAATATCAACAAAATTTAGTATAAAAGAACGGGCAAATCAAGTAGACGACAACTTATCTGGTTGAGTAGTTCCCTTTTAATTAAGGCCAAACGCTCCTCCTGTAATAAGCTCAAACCCTCCCGATCCTGATTATCTGGTTAGGTAGTTCCCTTTTAATTAAGGCCAAACGCTTTTCTGGTGACCAGGATCAAACCTCCCGACCTTGACTATCTGGTTAAGTAGTTCCCTTTTAATTAAGGCCAAACGCTTTTCTGGTACCAAGGTCAACCTCCCGATCTTGACTTTCTGGTTAGGTAGTTCCCTTTTAATTAAGGCCAAACGCTTCTCTGGGAACCAAGATCGAACCTCCTATATAGTGACGTCAGTGTAAAAGTAAAGTGTAAAAGTAACGTAAAACTTAAAGTAAAAAGTAAAGTGAACCATAGATAAAAGTGAAACCTAATTAAAGCATACCAATATAACTAGAACGAATTATAACGCTCATAACAATTTAAACTAAAAGTAAACTCAAGGGAGCCGAATAGGTCGAGTCCAGTCAGTCCTCAGCGAATGGTCATGCGTTTTACGCCATTCTGGTAAATTGTATTCAGTCATAGTTTTCATTCTAAGTACATACCTTCCTGTATCTGGAGACCAATATACGTACAGTTTGTTTCGAATTAAGCGAGTCGTTATTCCATCTGATATACAACCCCCAGCTCAAGGAGGAACGCCGCCAGTAATCCCACTCAGTAGTACGCACCAGGGAAGCGCCCAAAATCCTCCTTGACAATATTGGGTAAAATTCTGGCATTTATTATATTGTCCATTAACTAATTTGGTAACAAAACCATCAGTACTCCGTTGCCATAGCTACTCTTGGAGTGTTTCGCCTACTATAAATGTCAAAATTATACCCATTAGTAATGACGTCATACCGGCGGCCAAAAACGTATGTTGTCTAATATTTATTTTGCAACAAATCACTGGTGGCTAATTGACATTTATATAATAAATTGCGATAATGGACATTGTAACGGAATATAAGCTTATTCCGCTCCACTAAATGCAGTTCAATTGCGAATGATTTTCGATGTTTGGGATATGAATCGCCAATGACATTTATTCCCGAATGGGTATATTTCATGAAACTAATTATTTAAGAAGCACAGGTACGCTGGTTTATACCTAAAATTTGCGGATTTGTTTGACTGTAGGTTACTATATTGAGTAGTGACATCTATTCGGGAACGGGCTTATCTCATGTAGTTGGTAACTGGAGAGCGTAGTACGCTATTTAATACCTACAATTTATGAATTTAATTTACTATAGATTGCTATATTTAGTATATACTGTGTATTTTTTTGGTTTGACGCCGCATGACCTATAGTAGTAGTCACATGATATAAGAAGCATATAGGTTGAACGTCTTGAATTTTGAAAGCAAGGTCATTTTATCTTTGTGGCGATGCTTGATCAGGTGAGTGCTAGTTTTTAATCTTGAAATATTTTATTCATCTTGCAATATATTTTACCAATTTTTTAATTTTTAAATACATAATTAATAATTGTTTCTGATTCGCTTAATCGTATTTGGCTAAAGTAAGAATTTAGCACTTTTATATTACACTTTCAATTAACTTACAGCTTCAATAATCTAAAATTTTTGTAGTGACCGTTGGGTTAAGATATCGATTTATTGGTGGATAATTGCGTCTTTCATTAGTCAAATTCATGTAATTTGATAATGGTTTAGTCCAAATTTACAGAGAACGTAATTATTTCATCGTTTAGCGGTCACGCACTTTATTTTACGTGTTTCCATTCAAATTGAACAGTATTATTTGGGTAATTCTTGGAGTAAGTTTTATATGTTCCTGTAAAGGTAGTAAATTGAATTTCGGTAGAATTTCTTCGAATTTTCCCTCATAGTATTGTTGGTTTTAATGTTGTTTCTTTCCAATTTAATTAAATTTATTTGTTACATCAAGAATATAATTATTAGCACTCGCCCTGTCTTCTCTTAACACTGATTGATTTGCATTTATGAGAGCTTAATCTCACATGTGTAAATTTACCTGTTCTTTTTTATCTTTTATCTAAATTTCTATCTCAATGCGAGATAGTGACTACCTTATCTTTATCTTTAATTAATTGAGGCGTAATTACACTCAATTATCGTTTATGTGCCAAAGGTGGATAATTATAATATAAAAAGTAATAAAAATTACTTATTTGGAGTTATAAGACTCGTTTATAGAGAGGTTGTACCTCTATTTTTCTATTTGTCATTAAGTTCAAGTTATCTTATATTTAGATTTGCCGAAAGCCACTGTTTGGAACATAGTTCCATAATTTTCTTTTGAATTTTAAATTTCAGTCATAATTTCTTTTGAATTTCGTATCTTAAAGTAAAGAAAAGAATATCTTGAGTAACAGTAATTATTTATACTTTTTGCTCAACTTAAAATTGTAATTTAAGTTTTTGATTATACCTGCTTTAACCAGTAAATTTTCAAATTGTTGATTACTTCCTCCTGTGTAACAGTCTAACTGAGGTCCACAGGATATTTCCCTGAATAATTTTTTCATTGGCGATATACATTGGTCTAAGATTAGGTTATTATTGTTTTGGCATGTAAACTGCGTTGGCGGAAGAAAACATCGTGCTTGGCAAGTAGTAGGTGTTCGTCCACGTCGCTGTAGCAGACCTGTAGAGGAAGCCGACACTAGGACATCCTGTAAAAGTCCTAGATAACCCCAACTCAATTGAACTTGGGAATAGGCACAAGCGGTTCCAGTAGAGGTCCCGATACGATCGCATGGTTACAGGATAGTTGGACAAGCTAAGTATTAGCCGATCAGAAGATTAATCAATTGTAAACACCACTGTTATCGTTTTACTCATTCATTCATTTTTTTAATCTTTTACATTAGTTTTAATTCTCATTGCTAGTCAATTTATTCAAAACTTATATTTCAAATAATTTCATCAATTATATTTGTAATTTAATTGTAATCCTCATTTTACATGATACCATCACATATTCTCATATTTTTTGTAATTTAATTGTCAAATTAATATATTGTCATTTGAACTCCTTTGTTTATTTTATCGCTAGATAGAGGTCTGTGAGACAGGAATTATAAGGGCAAATTTCTAATATTCTTATCTTTATAGTTGTTGATCTTTAAGTATTTATATTCAGTTCGCATTGTCTCTAGGAACTCTGGCGTCCAAAAATATAAAAAAAATTCAATTAATAAAAGAGACAACTCACCTCCTCAGAAAAAAACGAATCTCATATTTAATTAAATTAAATAAGTTAACTTTGGCTACAAATTAGTGCACAACTAAATTTATCCTTATAAATTGGCGACTGAGCTAGTATTTCATTATAAAGTGACGCCCAACTGTTCAATTCGCTACTTTCGGGGCACTATTTTCATTACAACATATGCCAATGTTACATTGGATATTAAGGGGTCTAAAACTGTCCATGCATAATTTATTCGTTCTCGACCTTATAAATTACGGCTACTAAAATTACATGAAAAAACACGATCTAATTTATTTCCATTTTATTTACCGATATTTATGTGTAGACAAAGCCGAATTGATCCATAGAAAGCGCAAAAGAAAAGGCCGTTGGCGCCTTTTGCACCTCGAATGCCAGTGAGCAGTCCTAATCCATTAAGGCGGAAGGCTATACCGTACGAAAACGCGTTTTGCTTTTAAAGCAAAACGATTGATCCTAGAGACGCGAAATTTTGCACACAGACGTAAAATTTAATGTAGAATTTTGCATTTAATCGTTATTTTGCGAATTCTTACATTTGTTACAATTTTTTGAAACCACCTATTTATAAAAATGTATAAAAATACAAATTCTCCTTTTAATCCTAGACCTGTGTACCAAATTTCAAATCGATAACACTGACCTTTTAGTCTTTAAATCTAAAGTCGTTTTTTATGACTTTGCATAGCACTGGGATCATTATTCCATTAAATAGTGAATTAACCTACGTTAAGCCAATCTGCTCATTTTTAAGATCTAGCTACCATTAATCCAAACGAATATAAACAAAATTAGTAAATTACCACATTAAAAAATACTCCATATAAGAATATTAATAACAATAATAGCTTTTTTGTAACTGGAAAACAAACAAGTCTTAAACCGAATCGCATTTCATGTTAAAAATTATTACATTCTAACGAGCTGCAGATGCAACAAAATTGAATCTGACAACAATAATTACAAATAGGTATTAAGAAGAATGATATAAAATCATTCAATTTGATTTACCTGCTTTAAACAAAAATAATATCCCGATGAATAATGAACATATAAAAATAAAAATGTTATGCCAAACAATAAAAAATACTATTCCAAAGAAAATCACACCATTGCATTGCCAAGATAATGTAATTGTAACGATAGGGTTGAAATACTTAAATAACAAATATAGCCAAAAAAAGCTATCGGTCAGTCTTATCGGTATTGTAGGAGTCAGAACTGAAGTCAAAGGTATTGACTTCGTCGTCGTTCTCCGTAGGAATTACAAGTGGCGGAATGTCAGCGATATCACATAATTGCATTGCCTCCCAAGCCTCTTGAATTAGCTTTTTAGTATGATTAACATATTTTACCCCATTGACCTATGCAGAATTTCGTTTAGTATTCTTTCTCACGTAGCCAAAAGTTCTGATAATTGGTATTGATCATATTTTCGTTTACTTTCGGACGGCACAATTTCAATTGCATTAAAGTGGCGGTCGGTGGTATGATGGCAATCGAAAAATTTTATATCTTAAAGGTTTAACATATTCATCAATGAAGCATTTTTCATCACTGGAGCAATTGTTACATGCAATGCTCAATATTTGGTATTTCATGCCTTTTTCTGAAAATTAATATTCTTTTTTTTAACAACCTTATTCCCCTCTGCCCGGTCCAAAATATTCTTGAGATTTATTCTGATAGACCAGAATGGTAGCTTGCATTGTCCATGATAATTAACCCTAGAATACTTACATCGTAAAATTTACGACCTAAAAATAATACACATTTTTGAGAAGCCTAGGTGTAATAAAATATAATACAAAGTAAAATTTTGAGAAAAGGATACAATTATATACCACTGAAATATAAACACCAAATCAGTTGCAATTCAGTTGTCACGAAGTGCAGCACGGGTCCGAAATTCTCCGTTAGAATTAAGCTCTGCGCATTTTCAACCGCTGAAATCGTGTTTCTTAGTATTCACCGTGTACTTTACAGGAGCTTGCTTTTTTTTATTTTACTAAATATTCTTAGAAGCTCAGTAATTTTATAACTTTTAAGTTTTCGAGGACGGATCCCCGTCATCATCTAGGAGAGAATTCTAGCGTCTCACCCTAGGCTTGAATGAAAATGCAAGGAAATTCCGTGAATATAGCCACGAAAGCTATTGAGGTGACCCCTAAAAGTACTGTACAGTTAGATGCAAAATCAGGTGAGGTTGCATCAGCCGATCGGGTGATGATCGAGACCCCGCCCACCGAAGTTGAAAACGCCCCTATTCAAATGAAAGTTACCGCCTCTGTATCAGCGAAATTCAAGGTGCTGTATAAAATGCTGCAATTTAAGCGGAACATACCCAAAGTATACCTAGACATCGGAGGGGAAGCACCGATTAGTACAAGTAACATATGTCAACCATTAAGCGCCACAGAAGCTGATCCAAAAGATACCTCAGAGCTTACTCAAGAAAACGTAATAAGGAAAAGAAGGGTGATCCAAAACCTCGAACAACACTGCGTGAAAAGCCGTCACCTCCGCCTCCTATAGTCATGAAGGGTGGCTTAAAAAGTCACAGAAAATTCATTGCCAACCTGAGAACTTTGAACATAACCGAATACAAGCTGAAGTATACACGGAATTCCGTCGTGTTTGGTGTGCCCACTTTAAAGATTGACAAAGAGGGCACAGAATACCATCCTTAGGCAGAAAAGAACACTAAAACCCATGGGTTTGTACTCAGAGTGCTAGATGGAGACATCCTGCCCCAGGAAGTCAGGAACGCGCTGATGACTTCAAAATCAAGCATATTCACCTAATGCGAAAAACCAGAAGCCAATTGTAAGAGACCGATTTTGCCAGTGTCAAATATTTTAAAAATTTCATTTATATGCCGCATTTAGGAAAAAAGATGCTGTATTTTGCACTCATCGGTTTATTAATTCTAAATGTATTGATTCGCTTTGCTAACAATTCGCTTGAAATTGCCGCCTTTCTTAATGAAAATTAACTCTAAGTATGGGTTAACGATATATTTGTATTAGCATTTATAACACGTTGTGACTATGTTTATTTTAGTTGTTAAACGAAGCACATTGTTATTAGGATAGCTTGGCTTGATTTATATTACATTACTGTAGAACGGCCAGCGAACCGATTTATATTTTTAAGAATTCAGTTAATAAAACCTGCAAATACGTTGCATTAAACTCGTCGATTCAAATGTTATTGTCGGTTTGAATATTATAATTTCATAACTTTTTGGGAACTCCTTGGTTGCTGAACTCCAATTGCCGGCCGATCATTTCTTAGATCGTTAGATCGTTTTGGGACCTCTGCTTTTATCTGCTTTTTTGTAACATTCGGTTGTTAGTCCCGAGTAATAGGAATGTACTATTTCTTATAAATGCCAGCTGTCGATTTAAATTTTTAAAAGTTTATCGTTTTGTATCGTTCCTTGGTATTTCTTGAATCACTTGATTTCAATGCCTTAATTGTGGCTTCCGCCGTCATGTTACCCTCATAATAAACGAGAACTAAGTCGTTTGTTATCTTAGAATTATTCCTTGTATCGAACCACTCGCCATGATTCAGCCCATCACTACTTGCAGATTTGACGTAGCGTTTGATCTCGTAGAAGGAGAAAGGCAAATTGAGGAAAACGAATCGAGAGTTCTTCTAGTTAGACCGTTCGGCGAGAAGAGAAGCTTTCTGTTTGAGTGCAGTCAGAGACTCCACATTTAGTATTGTGATTTAATAAGACCCTTTTCTTTGGGGATATATTGTGGTATCTCTTGATGTTTTGACGCGACCGATTTTCGGGATCTACATACTGTACTAAGTAAGCATTTTATCTGGAATTATTTTTTCCCCTATTGCTTGTGAAGCATGCAGACGACGCCATGACGCTAATGGTTCTAACGGCTTTCCACGATCGTCGAGACCGTCGAATTTCCTATAACCCTCACACACGATCGAGGTAATTATTGCTGCAGTTTTTTTGCCTAAATTAATGATTTAATTGCTTTATTTGTGTTAACCTTTTTGTGCATAGTCCGCCATTTGCTTTGCGTCCCATATGTTAACTTATCTACTCCATTTTAATAATCAGAATTTTTATTTTAATGTAACTTTAATTATGATCGTATGGAGGAAGTTTATATTTTCTTTTAGGGGTGATTCATACCTATCTTTTTTTATTCAAGTTGTCTGTACCTTAGTATCTCTTTTATTTGCTAATGGTCATGGCAAGTCCATGTTTTTTTCTGGGGGAATTTGTTTTATAAAGAAGATATATTTATGCAAGGGGGGCTATGGTTTCTTATTAAAGTAAGGGGGCTTTGTCAGCTTTATCAGCCAATCTTGACACCGAACTATCGAGTCCTCGGCTAGTTTTCCCCGGGGCCATCGAGTGGCTGCACCTGAGGTATTTAGAGGTGCCCGGCGCCTCCACCAGTGTTCGACGACCGGATTTGGGTATCGTACAGAAGCTTTATCTTTCATTAATTTGTTTGTTTATCTGTTTAATATAATCGCTTTTAGTTTTCCTTCTTTTAATATAACTCAAACATTGACCGCCAAGCTCTGAGATAGCTCATTAATTTTATTTTCATTTACTAACTGGTTTATCGGACCAGTTAATCTAATTGCTCTGAATTTTCTCTCTTTTTAATATAAGTCAAGCATTGACCGGATTAAAAACAGTTTCAATAATTTTATTATTTTCATTTATTTATCGAGTAATATAACCGCTCTAAATTTTCTCTTTATAATATGAATCAAGCATCGACAGCCACGCTTTCAATACATTTATTCTAATTTTATTCTTTTTATTAATTTATCGAGTCATTTGATTTAATTATTGTGGCCGTTCATTGCTACATATTATTATTGCTACATTTAAAATCGGTGCAGTTATTAGCGCACGCATACCTAGATGTAATTAGCTTAGATAACATCAAAGTGATCACTTCGGTTTGTAGTATTTAGTGCATTAAGGCCCAGTTTCTAAAAGTATGGATAACTTTATTCTTCAAATATTTCTTATGACAACGATTGTTAATACAATTGTAACCATAGTAATTATTGGCTTCATAACTTTATACACTAGATATCTGGTACTTCAGAAACCGGGCATTAGTTTTAAGGCATAAAGTACCGTTAACAACAGAATTGGTCTCCGTACATTCTCCATATTGTACTCTATTTATTAATTTCTTTAATAGTCCTCCGACATTTCTTGGTCTTTAGAATTGCAAATTTTACTGTAAATTGTTGCTGTGTTTTCAAAAAAAAAAGAAGTTAGTAGCAAATATATTGTTCCTTAAATTTTAGATTGTGTTTTCTTGTTAAGTTAATCTTGAGTAATTTTTGATTTACTAAGCCAGCCTAGCCACCCTGCACAACACCAGCGGAGTTTTTCAGTTTAGTTGGACAGAACTGGTGGCGCTCTAACGACCCCATTACCGGGGCCGGGCATTTGTAACGCGACTCTCCGGGGCTAGGTTTCCTTTTAATTGAAAAAAAAATCTTTACTTTTAACTTCAAGAAGAAAAACGTGTTGCAAGTCTCAAAAATACTATAACCCTAGTTCGCAAATAGCACCTTCCAAAATAGTCTACAAATTAATTTTTCTTTTGAAACGACTAATACTTCTGTTCATTTAAAAAATATATAAAAAAGTGGATATAACAAGATATTAAATAGATCGATTATTATATTAATAAACTGAAATATTTCTGTAAAGCTGCTTCCACTTCAAACTTAGTGCTTTAGTGTGAGCAGATTCTCGTAAATTGCGCGATCTTGATTATATTTCGGACTGGGGGGTGATTGTGACCAAATATGGTCAAGTTAGCCCTAACCCTTCTAATAACAATTGAATAACAAGTTGGTGGTAAGAACCTTAAAGAATACAAAACACATCAAAAGTTACAATTCTCCTACGGGTCATAAAAGACCCCTAAAAAAAACTTGTAATGTAAACTCCGTATCTTAGATTTACATATATTATATACGTGCTGGTCAGACTTATCCGCTAAGCTCTCAACTTACAAATTTTCTTTAGTGTGTGCATGTATACTAGGTATCCTCGTATTGATTGCGAGGATACAGAGTGGAAATCGTTGTTGTTTTGCATTACAAAAAATTATGAGGTCTAAGTATGTTTCTCGTAGTACAAAGATAAAAATCTACCACACCTTAATCAGACCTATTACGACATATGCCTGCGAGACTTTGACTCTAACGAAACAAAATGAGAACCGGCTAAGAATAGCAGAAAGGAAAACTTTGAGAGGTACATATGGACCAAAAAAGGACGAAAATACACAGTAGTACGGTATCAGAACCAACATGGTACTGGCAGAAATATACCAAGGACCCGATATGGTCAAGCTGATTAAGTCGGAGAGACTCAGATGGGCCGGCCACGTTACAAGGCAGGAAAATGACCGCATCGCGAAATTGGTATGGGAACAAGCACCAGTCGGTAAACGTCCGTTGGGGAGACCTCGATTGCGCTGGAGAGATAACGTGTCAGCGGATCTTCAAATCCTAAACATCGCTAATCCAGAGCGGATAATGATGGATAGGCAACAATGGAGGCAAATCGTGGCGTCAGCCAAGACCCACCCAGAGTTGTAAAGGCTACACATACTTTGGATGTATTTTTTTTATTAAACTGTCACGGTTTACTTCTTGATGCGAGGGCCTGATTGGGAATGTACTGGCTCACTCCGGGTAAATATTTTTTCTGTCTTATTTACTTTTTTCCTTTAATATATAAATTCATTTCATTTTGTATTTATTTTTAGTATATGTTAACAGTTATGTCGTGTAAATTAATACCGCGTTTTCCTTAAGCTGTACTGGCAAAGAAAAATAGATGTATAAGAAATTACCATTTGGGTTTTATGGCCCGTATTGACTGGTCACATAAGAAATTGTAACCATTCAAGATGATCGGATAGCAAACATCTACTTTAGAACCCACTAATAACCAACGTCAATTTAACAGCGTTTTAACCGTCGGGGTGATAAATCATTTACCATTGTTACGATCACGTCTAAAGAGTCTTAGCCTTTAAGTACCAACGAATGTGCGTTTGGGTTAGTTGGTTATCCTAAAGTTGATTCACCTGTGGATAAAATAGATCAAAGGAACACGGGATTCTTATGTGTAGTGTCCATCGCTCTGCCAGGAAAATCCAACCGATTTCAAAAGTCGCTGGGAAACAGTTAATGGTATCGGATAGGGCTTAAAGTTATGCTTGTTAAATATTCATTGCGTAGAAGTATGGGAGACATTAAAACTTTCACCTAAGTTCTCGTAACATAAAACTGGATTTTCCGTCACAGACACGAAACTCATATTCTTTATTCAATACTGATCTATTATGTTCTACTTTTTTAGCATGTGCATATAGTCTGTAACAGTTCGATTTTGCCAGTGTCAAATATATTTAGAATTTCATTTATATGCCGCATTTAGGAAAAAAGATGCTGTATTTTGCATTCGGTTTATTAATTCTAAATTTATTGATTCGCTTTGCTAACAATTCGCTTGAAATTGCTGCCTTTCTTAATGTAAATTAACTCTATTCTAAGTATAGTTTAACGATATATTTGTATTAGCATTTATAACACGTTGTGGCTATGTTTATTTTAGTTGATAAGCGAAGCACATTGTTATTAGGATAGCTTGGCTTGATTTATATTACATTACTGTAGAACGGCCAGCGAACCGATTTATATTTTTAAGAATTCTGTTAATAAAACTTGCGAATACGCTGCATTAAACTCGTCGATTCGTATTTTATTGTCGGTTTGAATATTTCATAACTTTTTGAGAACCCCTTGATTGATGAACTCCAATTGCCGGCCGATCAATTCTGAGATCGTTAGATCCTTTTGGGACCTCTGTTTTTATCTTTTCACCCGGCTGCTGCTTTTTTGTAACATTCGGTAGTTAGTCCCGAGTAATAGGAATGTACTATTTCTTATAAATGTCAGCTGTCGATTTAAATTTTTAAAAGTTTGTCGTTTTGTTAGGGAATATTCTCTGGTATTTCTTGAATCACTTGATTTTAATGCCTTAATTGTGGCTTCCCGTGTTACCCTCATAATAAACGAGAACTAAGTCGTTTGTTATCTTAGAATTATTCCTTGCATCAAACCACTCGGCATGATTCAGCCCATCACTACTTGCAGATTTGACGTAGCGTTTGATCTCGTAGAAGAAGAAAGGCAAATTGACGAAAACGAATCGAGAATTCTTCTAGTTAGACAGTTCGGCGAGAAGAGAAGCTTTCTGTTTGAGTGCAGTCAGATACTCCACATTTAGTATTGTGATTTAATACGACCCTTTTCTTTGGGGATATATTGTGGTATCTCTTGGTGTTTTGACACGACCGATTTTCGGGATCTACATACTGTACTAGGTAAGCATTTTCTCTGGAATTATTTTTCCCTATTGCTTGTGAAGCATGCGGACGACGCCATGAAGCTAATGGGTTTTTTCCTTATTTCTAGCGGCTTTCCAGGTTCGTCGTATAAGACCGAGACCGTCGAATTTCCTATAACCCTCACACACGATCGAGGTAACTATTGCTAGTCCATGGCTTTTTCTGGGGGAATTTGTTTTACAAAAAAGATATATTTATGCAAGGGGCTATGGTTTTTTTTATTAAAGTAAGGGGGCTTTGTCCAATGCGCACTGACTTATTTCAGGGTTTTACCACCACCTTTTACCAGCAGGCTACCACCTCTTACCAGCAGGCTACCACCTTTTACTACCAGGCTACCACCTTTGCTACCAGGCTACCACTTTTGCTAGCAGGCTACAAGTTTCAAAAGCGGGCCACAACTTCAATTAGTGGGCCACAGTTCAATTATCAGCCAATCTTGACACCGAGCTATCGAGTCCTCGGCTAGTTTTCCCCTGGGCCATCGAGTGGCAGTACCTGAGGTATCTAGAATTCGACGACCGGATTCGGGTATCGTACAGAAGCTTTATCTTTCATTAATTCATTTGTTTATCGGTCTTAGTTGTCCTTCTTTTAATATAACTCAAACATTGACTGCCAAGCTCTGAGATAGCTCATTAATTTTATTTATTCACTGGTTTATCGGACCAGTTAATCTATTTGCTCTGAATTTTCTCTCTTTTAAATATAAGTCAAGCATTGACCGGCTTTAAAACAGTTTCAATAATTTTATTCTTTTCAGTTATTTATCCAGTAATATAACCGCTCTGAATTTTCTTTCTTTATAATATGAATCAAGCATCGACAGCCACGCTTTCAATAGTTTTATTCTAATTTTGTTCTTTTTATTAATTTATCGAGTTATTTGATTTAATTATTGTGCTACATTTAAAATCGGTGCAGCATACCTAGATGTAATATAACTTAGTTAACATCAAAGTAATCACGTCGGTTGGTAGTATTTAGTGCATTTAGTTGTAAGGCATACAGTACCGTTAACAACAGAATTGGTCTCCGTACAATCTCCATATTGTACTCTATTTATCAATTTCTTTAATAGTCCTCCGACATTCCTTGGTCTTTAGAATTGCAAATTTTACTGTAAATTGTTGCTGTGTTTTCATAAAAAAAGAAGTGAGTAGCAAATATATTGTTCCTTAAATTTTAGATTGTGATTCTTGTTAAGTTAATCTTGAGTAATTTTTGATTTAATAAGCCAGCCTAGCCACCCTGCACAACACCAGCGGAGCTTTTTCGGTTTAGTTGGACAGAACTGGTGGCGCTCTAACGACCCCACTACCGGGGCCGGGCATTTGTAACACGACTCTCCGGGGCTAGGTTTCCTTTTAATTGAAAACAAATCTTGACTTTTAACTTCCAGAAGAAAAACGTGTTGCAAGTCTCAAAAATACTATAACCCTAGTTCGCAAATAGTACCTTCCAAAATAACTATATATCTACAAATTAATTTTTCTTTTGAAACGACTAATACTTCTGTTCATTTAAAAAATATATAAAAAGGTGGATATAACAAGGTATTAAATAGATCGATTATTATATTAATAAGCTGAAATATTTCTGTCAAGCTGCTTCCGATGCTTCTTTTGACTTGTCCTTGTATATCCTAAGACGTATTCAAAAAAAAGATGTTCATTTAATTTCTATACGCCTCAAAGGATGGTTTTGAATAAAAAGAACAGACGACAAAGAAAAAAGGAATAATCAAATTTAGTACTTTAAATGTATAATATGTCGAGACAATCTTTATGTAACTCACGAACATTTTTGGATAAAGTATTCAGAATTAAATTCGCCTTTTTCAGGGAACTGCTAACAGCCATATGTTGTAGTTTGGGACCAATTTCGTCATCCGCGTGATGTCGTCAGCAATTATACTTTGAATTTAGCCTGGTCATGCTAGGTTTCTGCTGGATACCGAGGCGAGGGGGTTATGTAGCTTAGGTAAGATCTGTATATGCTGGTGAGAAGCGATGATAAAGAATGCATTTCAGTAAAAACAATAACATTTCTATCCGCAAGTTCGATGAATTTTTACTTTACTCGATACTTATAATACGCATGTCTTTCACTTGAACTATATTTTCAGTGTTTATGGATCTTGATCACTGTGTATAACAAAGTTTTTAAGAATCTTGTTGTGTCTTATTGTGTCTGACTGCTTTATTTAGGTATTATTTTAGCGTCTCGACTGATTTAATGGTAGACGAATTTAACTTGAATACCAGTTTTTCGTTGGTTCCCTTTAGATACCTAATAGATTAAACTCTGTGACTATTTTGCACTTTTTTCGAATTTGTTTGATTAACAGGTCAACTGGAACTGACCAACAGGTTGGAGTTGCATGTTTAACAAGTTAAAGGTTAGAGCGGTTAACTTTTCTTTTTTGACAGTGGCACACATCCTAAAGGGAGATCCTATGGCACTCGATGAGCGGTGTGTGCGCGAAGAAGTTGATCGGCATGGTTCTTGAATATTTGAGGGTATAATTAGGGAAAAACAGCTATCCTGGGAGTGAGTTCCACAGCAATGCAGTGCGCTAGACAAAGGAATCCTTGTAAAGAAACATTGTTTCCAGTTGAACAACGAACGGGTGCGCTCTCGCCGTCTGTCGCGACTGTCTGATAGGCGTTGTTGGGGGCGGGATGATGCCGGCTAAATCCTGGAAACATCTGCCGTGAAAATATCTGTATAACGGGGATATCACGGTCACATGTCTGCGGTGTTCCAGACTATCCAGATCCCGAGTCGCCGACAATACGCACAACTCTCCTCTGAATGAATCCAGCAGCTTAGGGTGTGCTTTAGTGCGGCACCCCAGATGTGTGAGCAATATTCCAAGCACCGTCTTATTTGCGCTTTGTAGAGCAAAAGCAACTGCTGCGGTGTATACAGTTTTTTGTTGCGAAATAGCGCACCAAGCTTCTGGGAGGCTGATTTTGCGATGTTAGCAACGTGGTCATGCCAGGACAACTTCCTGTTGACTGAGACACTCAGCAGTCCGATTGACGAGGATGAAGGAATGGTCGATCCTGCCATAATGATGTCAGGGCTCGCCGTATACTTGGGTCGTTGCTGCATTAAACTGGACCAAGCTTCTGTCGCATCAAGTTTGAAATTTCTCCAGGTCTTGATTAATTGCTGTAATCTGCTCCTGCCTGGGGTGATAAGTCTCAGTCGCTGGTAAAGGTTCTTCTGATCGTAATTGGGAGACAAGAGTACTGTCATCTGCAAAACTGTAAACAGGATTATTCGTTTCGGTCAGCAGGTCATTAATATAGATGAGGAACAGAGTTGGTGAAAGTATTGCGCCCTGAGGCTTGCCCGCCTTAATGGTGAATGTATCTGACAAGTGTCCATCAACTGCAAATAGGTAATAAAAATAAAAGCTTGCACAACAGCTCGCGAACTTTCCAGGCACAACCAACAGTCAAAGTAAAAAGTGTCTAGTTATCGTATTCATAGAGCTATATTGACGCTACATTAAAGCGTATTGGTGAGACCTTCAATATAATGAGCAATGCATATTGATCAATAATATTGACTGTTTAAAGGGGTGCTTTACCACAACTTATACACTACCAGCTACTCATCTCTATCGAAATCGGAAAGTTGGGGTGTCGGGCACTGCGCCTACCTGGCAGTGTCCTGAGCGGTTCAGTTCCACGGTCTCGTGATTTTTCAGGCAATGTAATGACACGAAGCGAACTGAATTTAAAATGAATATTCGATTCAAAATCCACGACAAATTCGTCCGAAGCTGCGGCTAACGCCCTAAAAAGACCGGAAATTTCGGATTTTTATGCAATTTTGCTATTTAAAATCTTTTTTAAACGGATTTTAGACGATAAAACATCATATTTTAAATCAAACGAACTGTCAAAAGTATTATTCAGATGCCCAGACGTTTAAAACAATATTAAGTCATGGCCCTCTTCTAAAATTTTCACTTGACTTTCCCAAATCAAAGGATGCCACCGCAAGATGAGTAGCTGGTTATTGAATAAGCTGTGGCTTTACTCTGCTAACCTTAACTATCACAGGTATATATATGACCATTTAAAGTACGAAACGTTGTATATAATCCCAAAACTTGTCAGAAGAGAACGAACAATACGCACTCCAGTGAACTAAAAATAGACCGAAAATAACGCTCTCTGCAATTAAGAGGTTTGCTTATTATGTGACTAGTATGACGGTTTTGCTAGATTATTAACATGTATACATTAACTTTGTAGCATTTTCAAATTTTGGCATAAATAAATGCTACAGCTTTGCTTATTTTAAATTTATTTTTATTTGCAAACATAATTTAGATTGGATTATTCTAATATATTATGTACAGTGTCTAAAGTACATTACTTTACCTTGGAAATTATTGAATATACTTTCTATATTTATGTTTATGTCTTAGTATGATATAATAGCTACTTATGATATGATAATAACATCAGGTCTGATTTTTGCCCCTTTCTGAATAGTAGGTGCTCGACTAGGTTTCGGAAACATCTTTCAAAAGCACTAGTTCTGCAATTGAATTTGTTAGCTATTATCTTCATAGATTTTAATATTTGAGCTCTCTTTTAATACTCAGGAAATTGCTCACAAGCCTTTCTTTGATCTAAAAGTTAATAAAAACTTAACAGTTTGTTTGATACAAATGTAACATTGAGTTTGTTTATTATTTTAAGCCAATTTGTTGCAATACCTACCTCAAATAATTTGGAGATCATAAGAGTCTTCTAATGTATATTGTAATTAATTTATCTAATTGTGTTTCGGTATATTATTTATTTTTGTTATCTTTGTCTTTCGAGGAGATTTCGTGTTTTCATTTATTAAGTGTCAGGCACATAAGATTTTGACAGTTTGACAGGTTCAATCGAATCGACGTTCCCAGGTAAAGGTTCCCTGCAGATTTTTAAGGCATATTTACTTGCTGCTTGGCGAATATGGTTTAGAGCAGAAGTTCGATTAATCGAGCTGTGACATTAGGTGCTCCATCATGCGCTTGGGTTCGTTATTTCAACAAAATTAAGTTGGCAACTATGTTTCGGAGGTGACGGTGTTGAAATTTGTTCCCTGAGAAATCCGGACTGTCCTATTTTGATTGAAGTTTTGCGAGCTATGACAACTGTCATTAAAAAGAATAATTATTGTGTAATTACGTTGATCGTGCAAATATTGTTAAAAATTTCAAAACTATGGACTTAGATTCTGATCTGGAATTATGTGGTACTCCACCAGAAATAACAGCCGCAGCCAATATTGCAAGCAAATCCCTCAAAATTTACGAAAGTACTTATCAAAAATTTGTATCCTGGCAAAACCAAAATAAGGTAAATTCAATTTCCGAAAATTTACGGTCGTAGAAAAAGTATAATGTGCAACACGTGCGTGAAGACTTTTATACACTCATGTGATGTTTGCGGCCCGAGCCGAAGGCACTTGTTACACAATATACTATTGTTAAGCTATGAGAATTTAACCTCCACGTGGTAAGTCACAAAATTTTCAATGCTGTCTTCAATGGCATTAAATGTATTTTCCAATCGTTCTAGAAGAATCTATGATGCTGTTGCTCTCATATTACCGATCCTTGGTATTATTACTTATTTATTTTGAAGAAGTCTGTAGGATGGCTACTATTCATTTTGTTCCACTGGCTGTTCTATAGGTAAGATGAAAAACTCGTTAGGTTTTTCAATGTTAGATATTTATTTTTTGCTAAGAGAACAATTGACTTTAGGGTCCTTTCCACGGGTACCGCTACAGTACACACATATCGCTTCCCCTTCATTGCAATATCTATTTTTGCGTGTTATGTCCTCGTTGCTTATCATCGGCTCGATATTGCGTACCAATGTTTGGAAAGGTCAGGTTATGATTTGAAGTGCTTTGGAGATGCATGGACCGTAAATATACTAATACTGGTATTAATTTGGGAATAATTTGAGGGTAGAAATACCTACTTCATGATTTGTAAGTAATATCATTAACCTATTTGTAAGGCTGTCTTAGCAAATTTAGATTTTCTACAGATTGTGTGATTAGTTACACATGTCTTATTTTATATCCTTGCGGCAGAATAAAGTTCACGAATTTTAAACCCTGTGCGCTATTTACCAACTGATCATTTTAGTGACCTATTAATTGATACGCAGGATATTTGCCTAACAGTTTGTATCTAACATGATTGTCATTAATAGTCAATATTATGTAAGCGCTTCTTTTGTATTGCTTGCAACACGTTTTTCTGATTGAACCCAAAGATTTTTTTCCCAATTACTTAAAAAAAATGAACCTAGCCCCGGAGAGACGTATTGCAAGCCTGCCCTTGTCGTGGGGTCGTTTGAGCGCCACCCGTTCTAGCCAGCTAAACGGAAAAAGCTCGGCTGGTGTTGTACCGAATGGCTAGATTCGCTCATAAAATTAACCGGTACTTAGTACTTAATTTCAAACTTTCAAGAAAATGAGAATAATTATGGCACTACAATCAACTAACTTAACCTATCAAGAAAACACAATCTAAAAATTTAAGGAACAATATATGTGCTACTTAGTTCTTTTTTTTTTGAAATTACAGCAACAATCTATCTGGAGAAAAAGGTTAAATTAAAATGTGGTTAAGTAAAGACAAAAGAATGTTAAATTAATGTTAAAGTAATTAATAAAATAAACAGAGTACAATATGAAGATTGTACGTACAGAGACCAATTCAGTTGGAAAACCTCGGTTCTATATGCCTTATCACTAAATGCACTAAACACCACTTATCAAAGTGATCACTTGACGTAGACTAAGCTTTTTACAACTAGGTATGCGTGCGCTAATAGCTGCACTGATGGTGATAATATGCCGCAATGAGCGGACACAATGATTAGATAAAAAAAACTTGAGTTAATAAAAGCACCAGATTAGATTAAAACTATGGTTAGCTTGATTCATATGATAAAGAGATAAAATTCAGAGCGGTTATATCTCCCGACTAATGAATGAAAAGAATGAAATTATCCAGCCAGCGCTTGACTTTATTAAAATGAGAAAACAACTCAAAGCAATCAGATTAACTGGTCCGATAAACCAGTGAATAAATGTAAATTAAATTAATTAAAATCAATGAGCTACCTCAGAACTCGGCGTTCAATGTTTGATTTATATGAAAAAGAAAAAGAAAACGAAGATTATACTACTACTTAGGTGTATCCACCTAAGAAACAATAAGACACAAAACTTATACCCAAATCCCGTCGTCAAACTCTGGTGGAAGTGCCTATGGATGCCCAGGAACGGCTCTCGATGGCCTCTAGTGCGGGAACCACAAGTTAAGGCCATTCACTGACGCTTCTGGCCTTCCAGAAAAAAAAGTTGTGGACCTTCGATAAACTGGCCCTCCGGAAAAAGTAGCGGACCTGCGTCTGGCCCTTCAGAAAAAGTTGTAGTTCTTCAATTAAACTTCTGGCCCACCAGAAAAAAAACCCTGAAATAATCCAGTACGCATTAAATGAAGCCCCCTTACTTTAATAAAAATCATACTTTTGCATAGATACATCTTCTTTTAAAAACAAATTTTCCCAGACAAAAAAACCGTGGACTTGCAATGCAATAAAGCAAATAAAAGAGATATTAAGGTTCAGAAAACTTGAATATAAAAAGATAATTATGAATCACTCCTAAAAAAATATATAAACTTCCCCATATGATCAAAATTAAAGTTGCATTAAAATAAAAATTCGGATCAGATAAAATGGAGTAGATAAGATAACATGTGAGAAAAGCAAATGGCGATATGTGCACAAAAAAAAGGTAACACAGATAAGCAATCAATTTCATTAATTTAGGCAAAACGGTAGCGATATTTACCTCAAATTCGAGCTTGAGGGTGGCCTAGGAGAGATTCGACGGTCTCGGTCTTATGGGACGAACGTGGAAGCCGCTATAAATAATGGAAACAAAAAAAAATTAGCCTCATGGCGGTCACGCACTTCACCGGCCAAAGAAAAAAAAATCTAGAGAAAATGCTTACCTAGTACAGCATGTAGAGCCCGAATAATCGATCGTGTTAAAACACAAACAGAAACCACACGATAAATCCCCTATCAAAAGGGTTGTATTATATGACAATACTCAAAACGTGAAGTTTCTAGCCGCCCTGGCAAGCGTTTGTCTTACGTTCCGGTCAAACTAGCAAAGGCCCGTCCACTCCGTTCGTCAATTCGCCTTCGAGATTAAATCCTGCGTCGCAAGTAGTGATGGGCTAAAAACAGGCCTAGTGATTCGATACAAGGAATAATTCTAAGAAAATTAACGCCTTAATTCTCGCTTATTATGATGATAAATGACGGCGGAAGCCACGAATAGTGAGCTAAAATTACATTCTTCCAGAAATGCTAGGAAATGCTCTAACAGGAATGATAAACCTTCAAAAATCTAAATCGAGAATGACAAACGCGCGATAGATAGCCCATCCCTATTATTTGGCATAAACCTCACAAAAAACTGGTCAGCCGTACAGAACGAGAAATACATTTAAAGCAGAGGTCCAAAAACGATCTCCGGAACATCAACCTAGGGTTCTCAAAAGGTAATAAAACATTCAAACTGAAATTATATTATGGTCGGCTGGCGGTTTACGATAATATAATGCAAATCAAGCCAAGTTATCTTAATAATAAGGTACATCGCTTTCGCTTATCAACTAACATAGATAGTCACAACGGATTCTAAAAGCTAATACCAATATCTAGCTAATCTATACTTAAAATATAGTTTTCATATTAGGAAAGTGGCATTTACAAGCAAAGCAAATTAATAAATTTAGAATTAATAAACCGATGCGTGCAAAATACAGCATCATTTTTTCTAGAGGCTGCATATAAATACACTTTTAAAAATGTTTGCTCTTGGCAAAATCGAACTGTTACATGCTTTATTGTTTATACATGTGATGTAAATTGTACTGTATAATTGTTTTTTATACCAAGGGATCTCATTCATAATAGGGAAAGAATAAAGTATTTATTTTAGGGAAATATTATGTCTTATTGTAAAGCTCCTCCAAAAATTACTTTTCAGGATTTAATAACATTGTAGATTCTTCCTAGTTGAGTCTCAGTTAACTAGGTGGCTCCTGATAACTATTAAAGTGTACCGAAGGATTCACGAACCTAGCTCTTCACTATATTACTGGCTGCATTTCGCATCTGTTGTTAAGTTTGCTAAATGGGTTTAGGAAACGTTGTCATAACTTATTGTTGACTGGATGATATTTTTACTTTTAGATGTGCAGGGTGTCCCAAAACGAACTGCGTCGGTCGATTTCTCGGAAAGTAGTCTTTGGAAAGTTTTGAAACTTTGGCAGTATATCAGTGTCGATGGGGGCATTTCAGATAAAATATCTTCAAAATGGTGGCACCGGAAGTAGATGTCAAGTTGCTTATTTTAAATAGGCCAAAATATATAATATTTCATTACTTCGATTCTACGCAATATTCTAAGCATATTTCCTATACAATATCCTATAGCTAAGTTTAAGCGTGTTTCACATATTTAAAATTTTATGTCAAAAATGACGTTTGTAGGCCAAAATATAACTATACATTTTTGCTATTCGCAAGGCTTTATTATGTAATTTATATTGACGTTTTTGCAGAAGGGGATCTACTTTAGTAGATGTAGCGATTTTCCCGTGTGTTCGGAAAGAAAATTGCGACTTTTAATATTTTAACTAATATTCTCTTATCACTATATACAATTAAACACACTAGACTACTCTTATAACTTTACAACTATTAGATCTTTATAATTCAGCACTCAATGATAAACTAACTGCAACTCGCCGCTATCCGCTATTTATATACAATCTTTAATCTATAGCGATCACTCCGGACGAAGCGAGGCCGCTCTGTATTATTCTCGACTAGCCATCGGGAGAATTTCACAGTTCCTGAATCTTCGGGGCCGGCGATGGCTCATACGTAGACGCGACAAGGCTAGTTTTATAGGGTAACACAAAAACATTCGGATGGTTGCTAGCCATGACATTGCCTCCCTCTTAAACCTGATCGTTCCGATCAGCTACTTCATGTCCGTGATATGCTTTCAGCTTGTCGAGGTGCACAACTTTCAGTTTGCTGCTGGGGCTACGTTAAATTCTATACACGACGTTATTGATTCGTTTGATGACTGTATAGGGCCCTTGCCATACTGGCGTTAGCTTGAGAGATCTTCCTTTCTTTCTTTGCGAATTATATAACCAGACTTTGTCGTTCATCTGAAATCCTATAGTATTAGCTTTGAGATCATACCATATCATATCATGTATTCATTCGGTCACGGGCTTTCTCCGTGTTTTCTCTGACTAATTCATGGATGCATAGTAACTTTTCCTTAAGGGAGTCTTGAATTTCTATATCCTGGTTGTCTGGCGTTCCGAATAATAGATCACATTGTTAACGGAGTTCTCCTCCAAATAAAATTATGGCTGGTTTTAGTCCCGTCGTGTCATGGACTGCTGATCTATATGCCATCAAAAATAATGCTATGTGTTGATCCCAATCTTTCTGATGTTTATCTACGACCTTTGACAAATGTTCTTCGATGGTCTTATTAAACCTCTCAAGCTGATTGTGGATGTATGGCTGTAGTAGAGTAAATCACAGACTTTGTGGAAAACCTTGGATTCGAAGTTGCGTCCTTGATCTGAAGTCAGCTCTAACAGAACACCAAATCTGCTGAATAGGTTAATCACGAGGACCTCTTTTATGGTATATGGTAACAGCTTCTTGATTGGGGATCGCAAATACTTCAGGCCATTTACTGAAGTAGTCAATTGCCACTAAAATGTACTTGTTACCATTATTTGTCTCTGGAAAAGGGACAGCTACGTCAATGGCGATTCGTTCAAACGGTAGGCCCACATTAAACTATTTGTTTTTCCCCCTACATCTTGTTTTGGGTCCTTGACTTGCGGCACAGGTAGAGCACTGCCGACACCACGATTTCACATCCTGGCAATAGTTGACTCAGTAAAATCTGTCGCGGATCTTGTCAACCGTTTTGTTCACTCCGAGACGGGCACCAGAACTTCCGATATCTTCTCTTCCTCCTTGGTACCATTAAATGTGTCTTCACTACTTTTCCATCAGCCCTTTCCCAGGCTCGTTTATGAAATCCATTTTCCACTACCAGGGAGCCCCACTGAGCCCACAGAGTTTTAAAGTTAATCCTTTAGTTGAAACATCTCACCAGCTTGGTCTTGATTGATGTTCTTCTTTAGCTTTTTGCAGTAATGCTCTTTCATCATCCTCAAGCGGATCCTTTTGTGGACCACTACTGATCAACCTCAAAGTTCATTTGCATAATGGGGGTAATTCCTTCTCGCTTATCTTTTCTTTGGCAATGCCTACAATTATCCTGGCATGGTCTTCTGGATAAACCATCTGTATTATTATGCAATCTCCCTGCCCTGTGCTTAACCTTAAAGTTATATTGTTGAAACTTTCAAGCCACCTGGCTACCTGTTCTTCAGGCTATTTTTTATCCAGAAGCCACTTAAGTGCTGCATGATCAGTCCTTATTAGAAATTCTGGTCCATACAGATATTGATGGAGATGCTTAACAGACTGTACTATTGCCAAAAACTCTTTTACTTACTTCTCATGCTTGTACTTGCGATAAAACCGCTCCCGGTGTTGCTTGCGTCTGTGTCCAATACAAATTTACCCTTTTGTTCCGGATATCCTAATATTGGACTAGAACATAGAGCCGCAAAATCACAGTTATGATCCCAGTTATAATTGGCTCGTTCTTCAGTGAGCTTATGTAGAGATGCAGCTAGATTTGCAAATCCTTCGACAAATCTTCTGTAATAAGTACACAATCGAAGAAAGCTCCGCAGTTCGCGTTTGTCGCGAGGACGAGACCAGTCTTTAACTGCTGTAATCTTTCGTTAGTCGGTTTGGATTCCCTCTGATGACACGACATGCCCGAGAAATTCTACTTTTTGTTGGAAGGGAAAATATTTCTTTGGATTCAGTAAGAGCTGAGCATTCTTGATTGTAGTAGAAACTTCATGCAAGTTTTGTCGATGCTCTTCGAAAGTACGTACATTACCCATTATATCATCAAGATAGGCCATGTCTTCCAAGTGAGGCCTCGTAGAACAACTTCCATAAGACGCTCAAAAGTAGCGGGGGCATTGCATAGTCCAAAGAGCATAACTTTAAACTGATATAAACCACTTCCGGTAGAGAAGGCAGTCTTTTCCTTATGCTGTTCGTCAATGCCTACTTGCAAGTAGCCGCTCTTTAAATCGAGTGTTGAGAACCAATGAGAACCTGCTAGTGTCGTCAACGAGTCATCAATTCTGGGAAGTGGATATCTGTCTTTCTTGGTGACGACATTGAGCCTTTTATAGTCCACGCAGAATCTGGTAGTCCCATCCTTCTTGGTTACTAAGACAACAGAAGACGACCATGGGCTTGATGACTCTTCAATAATTCCATCGTCAAACATTTTGTCCACTAATGTGGTAACCTCTTGCTGCTTCGTGATTTGTAACCTCCGAGGATACTGCCGTGTCGATTTTATGTTTTATGATGTTCGTTCTTCCAGTATTGCTATTTTTCCTTTCAAAGGCACTCCCTGAAATGAATGTCACTCCTAATTTTGTGAGTCTGATACAATCCTACCTCACAGAGAGAGAAGAATATGTTAAAATTATGGGTTGTAAATCTGTGATTTACAAATGCACATCGGGGTACTGCAGGGGTCTAATTTAGATCCTTTGCTTTTTTTGGTGGCTATAAATGGAATTGTTAATGTTGTACAGCCCTCGAAAGCATTACTCTTTGCTAATGACTTCAAACTCTTTTTGAATGTTGATTCCTTGGGTGACTGTGACAACTTGCAATCCGATTTCTGTGATGTGGCCAACTGGTGTTATACGTACGGTTTTACTTTGAATGTTGGTAAGTGTTTATGTATGACTTATACTCGTAAATGTAATGTTTTAAAATATGACTACAAGGTGAATGAAAACAATTTGGATAGGGTGAATAACCAACGTGATTTGGGAATTATTTTTGATTCGAATGTGTCCTTCACTGAACACATGGTGGCCGCAAACCAGGGTGCACTGAGGGTAATGGGTTTTGTGGTCAGAAATTCTGGACACTTCAGTGTTGGGGTTAGTCTTAAGTTATTTGATGCATTGGTGCTTCCTAAGATCGAGAATGGCAGTGTAAATGGTCTCCGACATACAATGTCTGGGTGGATAGTATCGAGGGAGTCCAGCGCAGGTTTCTAAAGCATATGTTTTTCAAAGAATATGGATACTACCCTCAACGCGGTTGTGGCAATAAATACTTGTTAAGCATTTTTAATCACATGTCGTTGAAGGACCATAGAACGAAGATATGTCTTTTTACAATTATCAAAATTTTTAAGCAATTGCTCTTTGCAGTTCAACAGGTCCATGTAAGATCTAGGAGGGTCTTCTATCTGAACTTTCCTAGAATAAATCTGTATAGGGGCAGCCCTATATATCAGACGGGTAAGCTATATAAGGAATATGCAACATTGAACATTGATACACATTGACATTGCTAAAGTTAAGAATATCGTAGTTGGTAAGCTTTTGTTGGAATAAGATTTTATTTGTTTTTTGTTATAGGCTAGAATAGTATCTGTAATTGACTGCTGCTGTTGATACTATTGATTAATAAATAAATAAATAAATAGATAGATAAATGTATTAATTGTGTAGCTTTCTTCAGTTCTTCGGAAGACAGATGATGTCACGACTTCTGGAATTGTTCTACGACTTCCTTAGGTGATGCTGAGGGTGTTACGTTTGACTCCGTTTCGCAACTGGTTATCCACTGCACCGGCTCGCAAGGGGCTATTACATCTTCTTTATTGTTTTGATGGAATTGGATCAAATATTTGCTGTCCTTAGCGGTATTCTGGCGTCGGTTTTGACTAGTGCTTTGCCTGCGAGGTGTTTGCAAGGCAAATCGTGGTATTGGATAAGTCCGATGCAGCCTCCAAAATCCTTCTCCAATTTCCCAAAAATTATCTGCTCGGTATTTGCGCTTATTCTGACAGTACATGCCGCCAATTCTTTAGTCGGTGTGCCATCGTCTGTTTTGGTAAGGATGAACTCTCCGGTGCCAAACTTCAGAAGGTTAAGCTTGCTGGCAAAAGATAATCCATGTTGACCAATGAGATCCATCCCCAAAATAAATTCGTCTTCTATGTCGGCTACTAACACTGTGTGGTGCAATTTAATTCTTCCAAGTTGAAGTTCAATATCAATTTCCCCAAGTACTGTCTCACCGGTAACCTTACGCAAAACTGCATTCTTTGATATGGGTAGAACTCCTACTCTATTTACTCTGTTGGACCTTATAAAAGATACTGCCGCACCAGTGTCAACAGGTATTGTCATGGCTCTTTCGTTGATCTTTCCTCCTTAATAGTCAGACTGTCGGCAGTTTTTCCTAAACTTTTTATGGAGACGATCCTGGGGGGCTTTATATTCTTTAGTCAACAACCGCCCTGCAATGTTGACTAATTGAAGTATTCCTGATTTGACTTTTAGGCTCTAGAGTCACTGGATGGAGATCTAGACCGTAATTGTACTCGGCAGTCTCTTTTGAAATGTCCAGTCCCACCACATCTATAGCACTGATTTGAAGTATTTCGGTTACGTGGTCTATCTTCTAGTGGCTCCCGAAATCTCCCGCAGCCTGAACAACCTCTGTTGATTTCTTCAAAATGTCGCCCATCTCAATTAATTCGCAGCTGTTTGTCGGCTTTTCTTCCTGGATGGATACGACCCTGACTTTTAGCTTAGAGATATTACAGGCCGCCTAGATTACTAGGGCTCTACCCAGAGCTTCACTGCTATTATCAAATTTAGGTGTACGAAGTATCTTCTGAGTTTCTGGATCTCTGATACCATCACCGAAACATTGGGCAGCAAGTTCGTCTTGAAATTCTTCTGTTTCTCCGGGGTAACCCAATTAAATGAGATGTCTAACGCCTGCATCAAATTCTTGCAGGTTTTCACCATATTTCTGATGCCGGGATTTTACTAGCGCCTTGTACAGTTGTCTTCTGTGTCGGTCTCCAAATCGTATCTCCAGGGCAGCTACAAGTATGTCATATTTCCCCTGTTGGCTGATGGGAAGGTCTGTAGTTCCAGGGCAGATACGCGAAGTTCTACGTTTATCCTCTTCCCAATCCGCTTGACCTCTATCTTCTTGATCTTGAAAAATGTTCTGAAGCCGGTCCTGTTCTGCTTGCCTTTTGTCTTCTTGGTCTTGTAAAATTTTCTGAAGCCTGTCCTGTTCTGCTTGCGTTTTACGTTCATCCTCTTCCCGATCCGCTCGCCTCTCAGCGTTAAGATTTTTCCATGAAATCAGATAACATTTTATTTATTTAATCCATTTCTGCCGTTTGTTGCCTTGTATTGATCATAGAATGTTATAAAATGTTTACAGAATCCACCAATCAAAATGTTCTCGGTGACATACTTGTATCCTCTTTTCTCCTCTAAGAATACTTTAATAATCCGGTCCCTTCCAAATCCAACTCCTGACACCAAATGTTACGTTTCTCCCGTGGGTTCGGAACGAAAATTACAACTTTTACTATTTTAACTAATATTCTCTTTATTAGATATTAACTCAGCAACCTCTCCCTCCACAACCTATTCAACAAACACATCACTTTAACATGGACGAGGTGGGTCGAGCTATTGACAATAGTCTTGCTGAATGTTCTCTGTCAAAACCACCTATAGTTAAGATACCAAGTCAAACCAACAAAACTATCATAAAGAAGGGAAATGAATCCAAAATGAAGCAGAATGTAGTAAGGGGTTTTGGAAATGCAGCATCCACCATCTCTGCTGCAAAAGAGTATAAAATGCTATACATAGGAAATGTTGATCCTGAATGTACCGGTGAGAAATTGAAGGAACATCTCAGCAGTGTGAGTGTACCATGCATTGGTGTAGAAAAACATAGTGTAAGGGAAGGTGTCTCCTCCTCTTTTAAAGTACTGGTTGAACCTAATATTCTGCCCAAAATTATGGTTGAGGCATATATCAGCAGCATTCTCCCCACTATCATTTTATTATCAGAACTGTAGGGGCCTAAGGACGAAATTAACAGATTTATCCATCTCTGTGTCAGTTGATAACATTGATATTATTATGTTTACTGAGACTTTTTTAACAAGTGGATATAATGACGAACTTGGCCTTGCAGGATATGATATCTATAGATGTGATAGATCTCATGCTACGAGTACTGCTACAAGAGGTGGTGGAGTTTTAGCTGCTGTTAGGAACAACATTCCATCTAGGCATAAGTACTGTAAACAGTGTTGAATGTTTGTTTGTATTGATTGATACTGGCAAAATTAAGAAATTGTTGGTATGCATTATATACATCCCACCCTCTTCAAATATACACATGTATGAGACATTCTGCTCCGCTTTATGTTTAATCTTGGATGAACTGCCAGAGAGTTGAGAGATAATTGTTTGCGGCGATTTTAATTTACCTAATGTCACTTGGTTTACTGATTCACTCGGCTCACTGCCGGATGGTAGAATCACGTCGCAAGTATTGGAGGTATCAGACTGCATGGCCTTATATAACCTAAAACAAAGGAACTTTGTTCCAAATTGTAAAGGAGGGTTCTTGGACTTAATATTTTCTTCTTTTGATACAGATGTTGTAATTTCCGATGGGCCACGCCTGCCGCGTGATTCCTATCATCCGGCATTGTTTTTTCACTATGAATATGAATATAGTTGGGAGTGTGTTAAATATGATTACTACTATTACAATTTTAAGGCCGCTGATTATATGTGTATAAATTTCTATCTAAGCAGCATTAATTGGGGTAGTGTTTTGGATTCATCAGATATCGAGATGAGCATCAAGTTATTTTATGATATAATGTATCATGCAATAGACTATAATATACCTAAAATTAGATGTAAGACATCGATGTTTCCTAAATGGCACAACCAAAGACTGAAAGAATTGATTATGAATAAGAAGAAGGCTCACAAAACATACAAACAGTGCAGCACTTTGGAAAATTATAGAAAGTTTTCTGAGCTAAGGGCTGAGTGCAAACTCTACTCTTAATCTTCATACATGGAATACATCTCTAATATTGAGAACAACATTAACAATAAAAAAGATTTCTGGAAGTTTGTAAATTCAAAAAAAGAAGGGTAGGACTTGCCAAAAAATATGCACTTAAATAATGAATTAAACGCAAGTTCACCAGAAGAAATTGCTGAGCTATAAGGTCTATGTTAGGGATAATGTGAATAATTGTCCTAAAGATTATGTTGAATGCAATGTTGGTGATAAATGCTGTAATGTTGATATAAGTGTTCTTGATGTTTTTAATTCCATCAATGATTTAAGAGGATTGTTCTGTGACTATTATATTGGGAACATGGTATATAAAGCTACGGGAAAATAGCAGCGTTAAATTCATTGAAAATTTGGGAATATCTTAGAAATATAATACTGTTGATCGCCATGTCGTTAAAATTTTCGAAAATTTCAATTTTTTTTTTAATTTTAGAAAAAAAATATTTGTGTAAAAAATCTTCTTCTACCGACATTCTTTGAAGTATTTAATGGATAATCTACCAGTTCGATTTGCCATTTTTCAGTCACTTTTTTCATAATTATATATTATATTATACAAGGTGATTTTAAGAAACAATCATAATAACTTCAGTAGTCGTGCACAAACTGGCAATACCGCATTGCCGCCCGTGAACGCCAGAATATTTCGAGCTGCGACCTGTCCAGCGTGACATCATGTTTGGCCAATTTTAGCAGTAAACAATAAGGACAGCGCCAGCACCGGCTTTGGTACGTGTTCTGGATCGGGTTCAAGTTTATTTTAAAGACTATTTTATCAACATTTGTCTCAACTTTATCACGGTGATTGTTAATTTTTTAATAAGCAGGTAAAAATATATTAGTTTTGTTTTGTCTCATCATATTTTTGGGTCTAGACAAATCGGTAAATTTTTTGAACAGAACATTTTAGCATGCATAAAGTTTAACATAATTTTCTTTAAAAAAATATTGCTTTGATCATGTTATTTTATAGGTTAGGTATCTCTTGTTAGATTTACACATTTATGTTTTATTTTATTAACTATCGTGACATGTGAAGTTTGGAATTGCTTATACAATGTCGCCGTGCTAAGCTTTTAAGTTTTTTTCTAATATATAGGTACGGGTAGAAATTTTTTTAATCAACTTCAAAAAAAGACGAGGTGATAAGTTTGACGCGTATATATTTTTTACAAGCTTTTATTTACTTTCCCTGTGGGTCAGTCTGTCTGTCTGTAATCAAATCTTGCAAGCTGAATTAGAACTACTTCTATATGTCCGATTGGCTTGAAATATAGTACACGTTTATAGTTCCGATGACAATACAATATTATAATGTTGTTAAGTTTACACCTCCCCCCCCTTTTAGGAGTAGAGGAGGGAGCACTACTTAAAGTATATCCGATTTCGTTTAAAATTGGTATATGAGGGTTTTTGGGAACAAGGAATATGAATTTTCTATCAGATTTTAAAAATTCAAAATGGCGTATTCGACATCGCCGATTTTGGGTTAAATGTTGCAAGTCAATTTTAGCTGACTTCTACATATCCAATTCGCTCCAAATTTGGTATGCGTTTGTAGTTGAAATGAAAATATAAAACTATGGCGTTGCTTACACTCCCCTCCTCCCTTTCAAGGGTAGGGGAAGGCGAACTACTTAAGGTATGTCCGATTCGTTTAAAATTGGTATATGGGGTTTTTTGGGGACAAGAAATATGATTTTTTTATCAGATTTTGAAAATTCAAAATGGCGGATTCAACATGGCCGATTTTGGGTTAAATGTTGCAAGTCAGATTTAGCTTGATTCTACATATCCAATTGGCTTCAAATTTGGTATGCGTTTGTAGTTCAAATGATAATTTAAAACTATGGTATTGCTTACACTTCCCCCCACCCTTTAAAGGTTAGTGGTGGGGGCACTACTTAAAGTATGTCCGATTTCGTTTAAAATTGGTATTAGGGGGTTTTTAGGGACAAGGAATATACATTTTTATCAAACAATTCTAAATGGCGGATTCAAAATGGCTTTTATTATATACTACGAATCTAAGTTTTATAAATAAAAATATAATATTTACTAAATTTGTGATTTTGCTCTCCCATAATACCTACTAAATGTAAAAAATAAATAAAAGTAAAAAAATAATTTTTAAAAACAAGCTTTTATTTAAATGCACTAAAAAGAAGAAAATAAAATTTGAAGTAAATCAGACCCATTCTTTTGTTGCATATTAAACATTTTTATATGATATAAAAGCTTGTCGCGAGAAATTTAAACAAGAAAATCTCGGGACAAGCTTTTATATCATATAAAAATGTTTAATATGTAACAAAAGAATGGGTTTGATTTACTTCAAAATATATTTTCTTCTTTTTAGTGCATTTAAATAAAAGCTTGTGTTCAAAAATTAATTTTTTACTTTTATTTATTTTTTACTTTTTAGTAGGTA
>MU182432.1:84783-111036 GCA_016904865.1 Pissodes strobi | reverse complement strand
GAGACTAAGTGAAACTAACCGAAAGATGATTGGACGACTAACTTAAACTAACCAAATATATTAAAATTGATTATAATGTATCGGAACCGCTTTAAATAACTAAAATAAGTTGAGAATAAGTGAAACTAACCGAAAGTTGGTTCGACGAGTAGCCTAAACTAACCAAATCTATTAAAACTGGTTATAACGTATCGGAACCGGCTCAAATGACTAAAATAAGTTGAGACTAAGTGAAACTAACCGAAAGTTGAATCTACATCTATCCCAAACCAACCAAATCTATTAAAATTGATTATAACGTAATGGAATCGGTTCAAATTACTAAAATAAAATAAGCCTAAGTGAAACTAACCGAAAGTTGAATCGACGACTAACCCAAACTAACCAAATCTATTAATATTGTTCATAACGTATCGAAACCGCTTTAAATTATGAAAATAAGTTGATATAAAGTGAAACTAACCAAAAGTTTAATAGACAACTAACCAAATCTATTAAAATTGATTATAACGTATCGGAACAGGTTCAAATTATTGAAATAAGTTGAGACTAAGTGAAACTAACCGAAAGTTTAATCGACGACTAACCTAAACTAACCAAATCTCTTAAAATTGATTATAACGTATCGTAACCGCATTAAATGACTAAAATAAGTCGAGAATAAGTAATGAAACTAATCGAAAACTGAATCGACGACTAACCGAAACCAACTAAATCTAATAAAATTGTTTACAACGTATCGGAACCGATGCAAAAGATCGAAATAAGTTGAGACTAAGTGAAACTAATCGAAAGTTGGATCGACGGCTAACCCAAACTAACCAAATCTATTAATATTGATTATATAACGTATCTAATCCGCTTTAAATGTTTAAAATAAGTTGAGAAAAAGTGAAACTAACCAAAAGTTGAATGGACGACTAACCTAAACTAACCTAATCTATTAAAATTGATTATAATGTATTAGAAGTTGTTCAAATGGATAAAATAGGTTGAAACTAAGTATAGCTAACCATAAGTTGATTGTACGACTAACCGCATTAGGTTTCGATACGTTATGATCAATTTTAATAGTTTTGGTTAGTTTGGGTTAGTCGTCAGAACAATTTTCGATTAGTTTCACTTAGTCTCAACTTATTTTAACTATTTGAACCGGTTCCGAAACGTTATAAACAATTTTGATAGATTTGGTTAGTTTGGGTTAGTCGTCCAATCAACTTTCGATTAGCTTCACGTAGTTTCAACTTATTTTTGTCATTTAAACCGGTCTCGATACATTATAATCAATTTTAATAGCTTTGTTTAGCTTGGGTTAGTCGTTGATTCATCTTTCGGCTAGTTTCATTTATTCTCAACTTATTTTAGTCATTTAAAGCGGTTCCGATACGTTATAAACATTTCTAATAGATTTGGTTAGTTTGGGTTAGTCGTCCTATCAACCTTCGATTAGTTTCACTTAGTTTCAACTTATTTTAGTTATTTCAACCGGTTCCGATACGTTATAGTCAATTTTAATAGGGTTGGTTTGTTTGGGTTATTCGTTGATTTATCTTTCGATGAGTTTAACTTATTCTCAAATTATTTTAGTCATTTAAAGTGATTGCGATACGTTATAATAAATTTCAATAGATTTGGTTAGTTTGGGTTAGTCGTCCAATCAACTTTTCGATTAGCTTCACTTAAATTTCAACTTATTTTAGTCATTTGAAATGGTTTCGATACATTATAATCAATTTTAAGAGGTTTGGTTAGTTTGGGTTAGTTGTTGAATTATCTTTCGGTTAGTTTCACTCATTCTCAACTTATTTTAGTCGTTTAAAGAGGCTCCGATACGTTATAATACATTTCAATAGATTTGGTTAGTTTGGGTTCGTCGTCCAGTCAACTTTCGAATAGTTTCACTTAGTGTCAATTTATTTTATTCATTTGAACCAGTTCCGATACGTTTTAATCAATTTTAATAGATTTCGTTAGTTTGGACTAGTTGTCGATTCAACTTTCGGTTAGTTTTACTTAGTCTTAACTTATTTTATTCATTTGAACCGGTTCCGAAACGTTATAATCAATGTTCATAGATTTGGTTAGTTTGAGTTAGTCGTCTATTCAACTTTCGGTTAGTTTCACTTAGCCTCAACGTATTTTAATCGTTTGAACCGGTTCTGAGACGTTATAATCAATTTTAATAGAATTGGTTAGTTTCGGTTAGTCGTCCAATCAACGTTCGGTTAGTTTCAACTTATTTTAGTCATTTGAATCGGTTCCGATACATTATAATCACTTTAATAGATTTGGTTAGTTTGGGTTAGTCGTCGATTTAACTTTCGGTTAGTTTCACTTATTCTCAACTTATTTTAGCCATTTGAAGGGGTTCCGATACCGACGTTATTATCAATTCTGATAGATTTGGTTAGATGGGTTAGTCGTCGATTCAACTTTCGGTTCGTTTCACTTATTTTCAACTTATTTTAGTCATTTAAAGCGGTTCCGATACGTTATAATCAATTTTAATAGATTTGGTTACTTTGGGTTAGTCGTCGATTCAACTTTCGATTAGTTTTACTTAATCTCAACTTATTTTAATCATTTGAACCGATTCTGATACGTTATAATAAATTTTGTTAGATTTGGTTAATTTGGGTTAGTCGTCTAAACAACTTTCGTCTAGTTTCACGTAGTCTCAAATTATTTTAGTTATTTAAACCGGTTCCGATACGTTATAATCAATTTTAATAGATTTGGTTAGTTTGGGTTAGTCGTCGAATCAATTTTGGGTTAGTTTCACAGGGACCAATTTATATTTAATATTCACAAAGCATTCCATTATCGTTATATAATATGTACTTATATCGATGAAATTATCAAGCAAAATCCTATTCTTTCTAAAAAAAAATCTGACACCTAGACGATTTTACCGTCTTGTCGCCTCCTTCACCTAATTTTATTAATATATCTATTCACTGATCCGACTATAGATTTTTTCTATTTGCCTTTGTATTTTACATTGCTTCGTCTAAAATTTCCATCGAAGTCCGAATAAAATATTAAAATAGAAATAAAATTAAGGATTTTCACAAATCCGGCTCTGTTCTGAACACTCACACGAACGACTGATTAACCTAAAACGCTCCACATGCTGCCAACAATCTGCGGATTTTCGGCGGCTGGCAGAAAATATTTGGGGGAGTGGAGCTACTAGTTTATGTATACTTTGATAATACCTTACTGCCTATCATGTGACGTCATCCATGTAGGCCGTACAATTTTAATCATATAAGTGGATACATACACTAATATTTATGAAAACACTGTGAATAGTTAACTTATTTTAAAGAACGCTAGCTATATGACAGTTAAATTTGAGTTGTGGTTTAATACTAGGTGTAGTATTAAATGCAGGCTCACAACTCCCTTCCACCTGCGCCAAAATTCCGGATATGAACTTATGTATGAGTGGGTTGTAAGGGGTGATGGCGAAAAGAGCGAAATGCCAACCCAAATGTCAACCTCACTTGCTCGCGTGATGACTTAGTCAACCAGTGCATCCTACTGGAAAACAGACGAGTCTCTGGCGACCGAGTCATGGCGGTATAACTATTCAAATGAGAATGAAGGAAATGCAATTCTCTAGCTCACTCGCCAATACGCATGGCAAGCGCGGCGTTTTAACTGCCAAATCTTCCTAAGATTTCAAATTTCTATACGCTATGCTGAGTTTTAAAACGTCAAAGAATATACCCCCGGTGAGTAGAGCTCAGAGCTCACAATCTCACACTGTGACAACAGTCTGCCCCACGGACTCTGGGGGGGCCAAAATTCAGTTAAAGGTAGGAATAGGAAATCATTATACATCGCCACATAGGTACAACCAACATCCGGACAATGAGAACAGAGGAACACCTAGCCGAATTAGAAAAAATATATTAAATGGCACATCCTAGGACTATGTGAAACTCGCCTACCAAGAGAAAAACTTACTAGTCTTAAATCAGGCCGCAATTTGTACCAATATAGCTCCGATTCAAATCACCATCTCGGGAGCGGCCTTCCTAATTAATAAAAACATTAAACACCTAATCACAGAGTACCAAACTATATCTGACCGCGTTGTATATATCATCATAAAATTGAATAAAAGATGTAACCTACAAGTAATTCATGCGTACGCTCCAACAAGCTCTTCAGAAAGAGAAGATGCAGAACAAGTGTTCGAGGATATATCGAAAGCACGCAAAATGGAAAACTCGAAAGTTGTCGTGGTTAATGGTGACGTTAATGCAAAAATCGGACATAACATTTCAGGAGACTTCAAAAACATAGGGGAATTTGGTTTGGGTAACCGAAACGAGAGAGGTGATATGCTACTAAATTTTTTATTAAAGGAGGGAATGTACTGCCTGCACACCTTTTCCAAGAAAAGAATAAAGCAAAAATAGACCTAGAGAAGCCCCTATGGTAGGTACTACTAAAAATCAAATAGACTATATACCCATGCAATGACATATCAGTGCTGAATAAAATCCACACAGGCAGCGATCGTAGATGCGTTCGAGCACACTTCAAATTTGATCTCCAAAAGGAAAGGGACAAGCTAATGAAGTCGCCCCGATTTCCAACCTCGCAAGAGTTGGAGATGAACAATAATAAGTACCAAAGAGAAATAGAAAGGCGACTTAAATCTACCCAGTTATACAGTAAGCGGATAATAGACCAGATGGCAGAGAACATAAAAGCGACCGTACAGGTAAGCGTGAAAACGATATGCTCTTCGAAAAGAACGCCAGCCAACAATAAACTAACCCCACAAACACTAAACCTCAAGGACCGACGAAGGAATGAATATATCACGGCAAACAGACGTATACAATCATCATCATCATCATCATAGATTTTATTTCACTATTGACAATTTTATAACAGCATGACCTAATAATAAATACGCCTTAAGTGCTAGTTAAACTAAGGCCTGTTGTTGTGCCTGGCGTTGTCCGGTCAACACCGTGGCCAACAGGACAAGACGCCCTTAGGGGCTGATGTTACCTTAGACGTATACAAGGAACATAACAAAACGGTCAAGAAACAATTGAGGAAAGACATAAGAGCACAAAACACAAAAATAATAAATAACACCATAGAACAAAATGCCGGCATGAAGGTACTAAGATCAAAACTCTCAAAGGGCAAAACACAACTTATCAAAATAAAGGATAAAAATGGCGCGACGGTAACAAAAAAGAAGTAGCTAGAATAATAGAGAAATTTTATGCAATCCTATAGTCGTCCACAAGGGAAGACCCAGGAATAAGGACTCAAGTAACGAACATCGGATCTGAAGAAATGCTTGATATTACAATAACGGAAATCGAGGCAGCACTAAAGCAAATGAAGAATGGTAGATGCCCAGGAGAGGACAGGATCACACCTGAAATGCTCAAATTAGGAGGAAACATGCTAAAACAATATATCAGAATCCCCTTTAATAAATGCCTAATTACAGGAAGGTCAAGTACCGGAATACTGGCTATACTCTATTTCGAAATGATGCGAAGTAATAAATCATTTTCTGATGGCTGATACATAGGCGTACATAATTACGTACATATACGTACATATTTTAAACGTTTACCTGTCCTAATACTCGGACTTTCCCAGCATTATATTTATCACACTTAGGTTTTTTTATTACTATTGTAAACATTCAAATTTGACCCAATACCCAAACGTACGCTACTGCAGGTAGAAAGTGGCCCCTTTGCTAATAAAGCCTATTGTTTGCAGCGGGATTGCCATACAAAACAGGGTGGAATGGTTAAAATATAATACAGCAGGCTATAACAGCTGTGGCTAAATATTTAGAAATCACAAAAATTTATTTGACCACTCTGTTAGCGTTTTGCATTTATAAGTAGGTTTTATTACTCCGCACCATTTCGAAATAGAGTATAGAAGCAGAAGTCATTCTATCCTTTGAAAAGGGTGACTCGGCCGATATAGAAAACTATAGATCAATCAGTTTACTATCCCACCTATACAAGCTCTTCACAAGGATAATTCCAAACCGATTTACCAACCTGTAGAACAGGCTGGTTTTTAGCAAAGAGTATGGAACAATGGACCACTTACAGACAATTCGAGCCCTGATAAAGAAAACATCAGAGTATAATATCCCAATCCATGTGGCTTTTGTTGATTTCTAGAAAGCATTCGATTCTATCGAGATATGGCGAATACTCATGTCCATGGACAATGCTCGAATCGATTCCAGATACACAACACTCATCAGGAATATATATCAGAATGCATCATTCCAGATAAAAATCGACGAAGGAATGAAAACTAATATTATTAAAACCATCGAACTGGAAGATGTTTTTAAGAGGCTTCCATGGGGGAAAAAGGGAATCAAGATCGATGGATCATACCTGAGCCATCTTAGATTTGCTGATGGCATTGTGCTTATATCGGAAGATATAGCTGAGATCGAGTCAATGCTCCAGAAATTGAATCAGGAGTCAGGGAGAGGTGGTCTAAAAATGAATTATTCAAAAACAAAAATAATGACCTCGAAAATGTTCAAATTTAATACTCGTAGACAACGTTATTATCCAAGTAGTTGATGAATACAACTACCTAGGCCACACTATCAAACTTTGAAATGACAACCGAGAAAGTGAGATTAAGAGACGCGTCCAACTCTCTTGGGCAGCATTTGGAAAAATGTCCCATATACTAAGAGACAACACAATTCCCATTAATTTAAAATCCTGCCAGTATCTACCTATGGACTTGAGACAGTTGCTCTAACACAAGTTAATACGAAAAAGCTACGAGCAATGCAAAGAGGAATGGAGAGGTCGATGCTTGGAATATCTCTCAGAGACAAAATTAGAAATGAAGAGATTCGTAGAAGAACGGGCGTTAAGGACATAGTGGAAATAATTGTGGAACTGAAATGGCAATGGATGGGTCACATCGCAAGACAGAAGGATGGGAGATGGACACCAAGAATCATTCAGTGGAGACCCAGGAAAACGAAAAGGAGTGTCGGTAGACTCCCCCTGCAATGGATAGACGACATCAGACAGATTACCGGTAATCTATGGTATCAGGTGGCTCAGAACAGATGGAAGATGTTAGGAAGGGCCTATGTCCAGGAGTGGACAAATGAGGGCTGACAAAGAAGAAGGAGAAGAAGAAGACACTTCCTTATTCTACTGAAAAAAATTATATTACACATAAATACATATACTGAACTACTCCTCACCTTTCCTTATTATTATTACTTAAAATAATAAAAAAAACTCGATAAAAAATATATTTTAGGAGGTATAATGTAGGTATGCATGTTATGCAATTTCAAACATTTACCTAACATCGAGCCTAATATAGTGAGTGAGTGTTTAGGTATAAAAACTATAATATATATTATAGCCATGAAAATACATTTTAAGGAAATGTGTCCCAAATTAAATATGTTTAGTTATAAAAAGTATTTTAGCATGTATAGCTGGGTATATCGTTAATGTACCGAGTTTTCTTTGTATTGCTTTTTGAAGTGAAACTTCTTTAGCTAGGGTAAAGTCAGAAAAGAAACGCTCATCAAAGTAAAACGCTTATCAAAGTTGAAACGGTTAGCAAAGTGAAACTCTCCTTTAATTAAGCATGTTCCGGTATAGCTAGAGGGTTGAAATTTTCAGGACATGTAGCCGGGGTAAAATGAGGAACCTAGACGAAAGCTAGACCCAGTACCTCCTCTCGTTCCGCTAGGAGAGGGGGGAGAAGAAAAAACCAAAATATTTAATTTCGGAAGAACAGCAAGAGCCACGGGGTCGAAATTTTCATGGTAGGTGCGCCTCATGAGGTGCTACCTTTGACCATATGGGGGGGCACGTGGCTCTAATTTAAGAAGGGATTTTGGGGAAAAAACTGTTTTTTGCCTATGTCTCTGCAACGGAGCCTAGGACCGAAAATCTGACAGGCGATGACCCCGCCCCCCGATACCCAAAAATTTTCGAAAAAATGGGAAAAAACGTAAAAAATTTTTCGGAAAGTTAATAAAGGCATTATAAAACAAAATAAGAAAAATAATTAATAACAAAATAGAAGAGAAACGCGCTTTTCGGCGAAAAATAGGCGATGGAGTTCGGCTACGAGGTAGGGGATGGCAAAAATGTAAAGAAAAAAATGCTTTATAAAAAAACAAAAATTTTTGAAATAAAGTTAATAAAAGTATTACAAAGCAAAATAAGAAAAATACATTAATAAAAAAAACAAAAGAAGAAAGTTAATAAAAGTGTGATCAAACCAAATAAGAAAAAAATAAGTTAATGAACTAAAACGGAGTTTTATCCACAATACCGAAACATAATTATTGCACTCGACGCGCGTTTCGCTAACCATGTTAACATAATCATTAGATGATTAACACTAAATTGAAAATCTACCTAACTGTCTTTTATACTAAATGTTTGCTTAATCAAGCGGAACCAAAATGAACCAATCCTGGAATCCGACTGTCACGCTCAACCAGATCAACCAGAACAATGGACTATACGTAATAGGCCCTCTATCTCTATTTAAACTATTCTTACATTTAATAATTTCCATACTTTCATATGCCTCTAATAATCTACCAGTTATATTATGAATTAATTTTTAATTGATATTCTATGATTATTATGAAAAGCATGCTCGGAACACTTGACTTTTCTGGTTTGCAATACTTTAAATGAGCTATGTGTTCCGTGAATGTCGTTTGTATAGATCTTCTAGTATGCCCAAAATATTTTTGGTTACAATCCGTGTATCCAATTTCATATATTCCACTTCTTTCTAATATTTCAGTTATGTCCTTTTGACCACCTAATAATTTTTTAAAGTTAAACCGAGTTTGGTATACTAATTTTAAACCTGCTTCCTTAAAGACTTTTTGGAGTCCAGTTATGTGACGACCACAAAGGAAGTTCTCACGGAAACTGCAGAGCTAGCAACTTCATGCGAACTTAAAAATATACCTAATTATTGTATTATTATTCATTCTTTTCATATTCTCGAGCTTGTAACGTGTTAAATAAATATTTTTAAAAACACAGTTTCTGCTTTGCGAAACATAACTGTCCTCTAGTATACTGAGGATTATATGGTATCGAGGCATATTTTGTATTTTCATCCTGATTGACGAAAGAAGTGGAATAACGAATGGTCTTTCTAAACAAATGCCTTTTAATTAGTCCATTTATTAAGTTAGTATTGCAACCATTAATTTTCGCTATATTCTTAATTGTCTTCTTTTCATTAATAAATCTTTCCCTGCTGAGAGGGACGTTAACCATACGGTGTACTAAAAAATGAAACCTCATTAAGAATATATCGGTTAGTGACAGTACTTTTTCTATAAATATCAAGTTCTAGTGTGTTATTATCGTTCCTAATCACTAAAATATCCAAAAATGGAAGTTGGTCATTGTTCTCGGCTTCATAAGTAAATTTAATGGCGGGGAAACGATTTTTAGTTTGGTTACAAAATTTTCGATATTAGCGGTTTTTGTGCCGAAAATCGCCAAAATGTCATGCACATACCTGTACCATACCCTTGGAAAATATTCGAACTCCTGACTGATTTAATTTTTGAATTTACACATGAAAAGATTAGCTAAGAAGGCGATAAATGGTTGCCCATTGCCGTGCCTTTAAGTTGTTGGTAATAGTTCGTAACATAGCGGAAAATTAATAAAAGTATTATAAAACGAAATAAAGACGAAAAATTTATAAAAAAAATAAAGGGCCAAAAAAAAGTTGATAAAAAAGAAAAAAAAAGGAAAAAAAAATAAAAATATAAGTGTCGAATTCGGGGTAAGAGTTATCGAAAAAAAGCTTAAAAAATAAAAAATCAATTCCTAATATCTCTTTCAGAAGTTTCACTTCAGTTGTGTGCTTATAAAGGGGACAAAATTATTTTTTTTTAGTGGTTGCTATTTTTAACGTTAAGTGAAACATGATCGATCTTTTATTATAAGTTTCTAGAAATGTGTTCTCAAATTCATTTATGAACTTATTAAAGATTATGTAAGTCACAGATACAACATGTATAACTCATCCTTGAATATATAAAAGTCCACCACGATTTGATTTATTAATGATATCAAAATTGTCCTCAATAATAAATTGCTAGCCATATACCAATTTTTGTTTACAGCTATTTCATTTTATTTTTTTTTTAAGTAATATATCAACAACAACCACGTAAATATGTAATTAACAGCAATACATCCTTAATACCATGAAAGTGATCATCATTTATAAAAATTTGAGATAATAAATTTTTAATTTGGGAAAAGTCTTGTTGAGAGCAATTTTCATCTGGGTCATTATCAGGTAGCTCATAGAACTTATTAACATTAATATGGCCAAAACTGCGAGACTGAAGTGTTAATATAGATTGAAGTCTCTTCTCTGCCATTTGCCTGTATTTACCAAAACTATCTTCAAGAGGGTCTATTTCAGATTTCCCTAAGAGAACATAATAATTCATATCTAGTTCATTAAAACAACATTTGGTAATTAAGTTTCAGTATTCAGGTTATAATTAATAACAATCGCCCAATTAATGCATGGGCCAGGTGTATTTTCAATTTTAAGAATAGTTATCTTTTTGATATTTTTCGATAAATAAGGGGGAAATTAAAAAGAAATAGATGGTATACAGTCTTCTATTGGCCGTGGTTTTAGTAAATCTATTGTAAAAAACTTTCCAGTGCTTGGATCTTGAACTGTTCTCCTTTTTATTATTACATCTTCAGGAAAATGAACTAGCCGAATCCGAGAGAAAAACATATAATTAAACACGAACAAAAACTTATAAACTACAACAAACTAGCTGATCGATACAAAAGTAACACGTCTTCAAGTCCGAAATATATGGTTTAAAGTATTTTAAAATACGCCTAACAATATACATTGTATATCTAAATATACAACGTAATATTAGGTACAAATTTCACGCACTTAAAATCACATAAATAGTTCCGATTTAAAAAAAAAAGCAAGAAAATACCATTAATTACTGCAGCCATTATCGGCAAATTTGCAAACCAATCGTTTGTTTTGTTTCTTGTTTGTGTTACATCGTCTCAGATGTTGCGCTGTTTCCGGCTCTATAAGGAAAATATTATTTTAGGAAAATGCACGAACAAAGTATTAGTATTAGATAATTAAATAAATAAATTACGAAATACCACATTATAAAAAAAGGAAAGAACATCTTATAGAAATGTTTTTTAAAATGTTAGAGAACTTGTAGTGTAATTGTAGTGGCAACGTTGCAATCAATTGTGCCTCGATTGTTATTACCATTTCACCCCCAAGCCCCCCTCCTACATCTTCGCTCCAAATCGCAAAGGCCCACATGCATGACGTCACGTTCTAAAATTTTGTGAGTACTTTGTCTTTTAATAGAGGTGTTGGTAAGTTACGCAGTGGAGATTGAGAACTGCTACAGCTTTCTCTTTAGCACAAAAGATCGATAATTTGTATCATGCATATTTAAGCTCCATTTTGTTTCATATTAATTTTGTACATAAGCTAAATTTGGGCCTACCCTAATAGCTATACACAAATTTGCAAAGCGGTATAGGTAGTATAGGCATACACTGTGGGCAAATTTAAATTGGAACCTTTTTTAATGCTTGATAACTCTTTTATTTTCAAAGGCATTTTTATTATTTTTGGATATGTTATGGTCTAAGGTATTGGGATTAAAAAGAACTTTGCAAAGAGGCTCTACTTCAGTGGCATACATAAAAGGGGGTATTTTTCCAAACCAATGTATTTCAGGTCGTTGCAAAAATCGGCCAATTGAAATATAGATGTAAAAATAGGCAAAAAAGATTTGAAACGGTTCGGAATATTGACCATTAGAAAACTATTTCACTACAAACAAAATTGAAATTTATACTTTAATTTTGGTAAGACCATGTCTCGTGGGTCAAATTAAATTGGATCCTTTTCAATGCTTAGTGACTTTTTATTTGCAAAGGATTTTTTATCATTTTTGGATATGTTATGGCCTAAGACATTAGAATCAAAGAGAACTTTGCAAAACGGGTCTACTTCATTGGCGTACAGAAATTTTGAATCTACTTAAATTTTTTTAAATTACAAAAAAAAAAATATTTTAAATTTTAATGTACGCCACTGAAGTAGACCCGCTTTACAAATTTCTTTTTGAATCTAATATCTTAGGCCATGATATGTCCAAAAATGATAAAAAAATCCTTTGAAAGTAAAAGGTCACTAAGCATTAAAAAGATCCATGGTTTTTCCAAATTTAAAGTATCAATTTTCATTTTCGTTTGTATTGACCTAGTTTTTAATGGTCAATATTCCGAACCCTTTCAAGTCTTTTTGCCCATTTCTACATCTTTATTTCATTTGGCCGATTTTTGCAACGACCTGAAATACATTGGTTTTGAAAAATACTCCCTTTTCAGTGCGCCACTGAAGTAGACCGTCTTTGCAAAGTTCTTTTTAATCCCAATACCTTAGACCATAACATATCCAAAAATGGTAAAAAATCCTTTGAAAATAAAAGGTCATTAAGCATTAAAAAAGGATCCAATTTAACTTGGCCCACAAGACATGGTTTTTATCAAAATTAAAGTATAAATTTTAATTTTGTTTGTATTGACCTGGTTTTTTAATGGTCAATATTCCGAACCCTTTCAAATCTTTTTTGCCCATTTTTACATCTTTATTTCATTTGGCCGATTTTTGCAACGATCAGAAATACATTGGTTTTGAAAAATACTCCCTTTTCTGTACGCCACTGAAGTAGACCGTCTTTGCAAAGTTCTTTTTAATCCTAATGCCTTAGGCCATAACATTAAAGAGGGTTCCAATTTAATTTTACCCACAGTGTATAAGTATTGATTGTATCTCTGTTGCAAAATAAATAATCAATTTGGTAATAACAATTCTAACTTTTAATCGCTCATATAAAACTCCACGTTTAAGAGTTAATGATTAAAAATTCATCCTGCTACTTCAAATGAAATAAATTAGAAAACTAATTATATTGTAATCTACTAAAATGCATAAGCTACTAAACAAATATCACCCTGTCGAAAGTTTGAACTTGAACTTGGAGATTGTTATATAAACATTAAAGGCAAACTATAAACAACGCGAGCAATCAACGGGAGCGACTTTGAACCTTATGAATGCAATGATCATCACTTTGTTTTATATAAATACGCTACCGAATCCTCAGTTCGGCAGACTTAGTCTCACCTCCAGCTCCCAAGGTTAGCCATTTGACGACTGCCTTCTGGGTTCTATCCGCTCCTAGAGTTAGTCATACGACTGCTTTAGGTTCAATTCCTTTCCTACCAAACCTGGTACCGGTTAGCCATTTGACGACTGCTAGGACCAGGGGTTGCACAACCTCCATAGTAAAGTCTTGACAAGAAGTTTGTCAGAGTGTTCAGAAAGACAAGTGTCTAAATAGTCAGTTAAAAAGTTTAGTGAAAGCTCTTAGTGCTCTTAAATAAAACCCAGCTCTTAAGAAAAACTACAAATTATAAGACAGTAAACAAAGACCTATGAACAGTACCTCAAATCGAGAAAACATGCGCACCGTAGTAATCGGGTATAATAGAATCTCATTTTCTCTGACCAATAATTGTTGTTAAAGTTCTATCGTTAATACATTGTTATTGTTATAAACTAAACGTGCTTACTTTATCATCTCTTCTTACCCCACGTGACGCGAACCCGGTCTACCTCAGTTACCCCCCGGCACGCCAAACAAGGCGTGTCCTCACGAGTAGAACATTCGGGGGTAGATTAAAGGAAGCATTGAGACCCCGTCATTGTACTAATCGCGACGAGGCTCTTCTCTGAGAAGTTATTCTTTAAATAAACGTTCTACCCCTAAAGATACTCGTGACAATATTACTAAAAATTTGTTACAGGTTTAACTCTTTTTAACCCTTGTATTTCCCGTTTGGAGCAAAATTTAAAGGGAATTAAATTAACGGCCGTTTAATTGCCAGGGAAGATCGTGGGTTTCTTTTTGCTGCGAGATATTTAAGCCGTTTAAATTTATTTGAGGCTTTTATAGCACCGAGATGGTTAAATCCATGCACCTCGTGCAGTTGATCTTACACACAAGCAGCAGTGAAATTAATAGAAGGTGTGACATTTTCTGCATAATAAACTTTTTATTAGAATTAATGTTTACACAGTATGTATATTATGTATATTTTTCCTTGGAGCTATAGGTTCTCGCGGAATAAAAATTTTATTCACCTCACATGATAAAGTTATATTTTCCACAAACCTTTCGGCTATTAGCATTTATCAGTATGTTCTGAAACAATTTGCATCTAAAGTCAAAGATATACCTTTAGTCATACATATATAAAAAACTTTTTGGGGACCAAAAAGATCGTGTCGTATCGTGGAAGTTGTAACATTTTAAATTTCCTATATTTAAAATTAAATTAAATTTGGTTTATATTTAAATCATTTGATATGTATTTTCGTTGCCAGATAGTTCTCGAATATTTGATCGAGTTTCGACATCACTGCGGCATCTATTGTAGCTGTTGAATGCAATCAATTTCCAGCCCGGTACCTGCTTTAGTGTTTTCAATACGAAACAGTGATTCTTTAGTAGTTAGTACTATTTCGTCGTCTAATTGTACTATTATCATTGTTACAATTTATTAATTTAATTAATTATTCTTGGCTATCGTTCGCATAGATGTTAGTCGGTTTGGTTAGGATCATATATTGCTTTTTTTCTTGTTTGGTCTCAAAATACGTATTTAAATGTGCAAAATGTCACGCTACCTAGACCTGGTTTAGTAATAGCGAGTTTAGCACGCTATTGAAGTTTTTTTGAAGGGACATTTGGTCGTGGTGTATGGGCCACGGCCATGTCACTTGTCTACGGTCGCTGGGTAGAACCGGTCGACAGTTCGTATCGGAAAATTTTCAGACCATCTTGATGGGATTTTGAGCTAAGGCTATATAAATAGGTACTTGTTTATCCTATCTTTGGTTGCTTGTCTGAATTTTTGATGAATTAGTAGCAAGAAACCTAATTTCTTCATTGAAGGATTTTTCTGCCAAAATGGGAAAGTCACATGGAATAGAGGATAAACAATCCTATAAAACCCTCATTAGAACACCTTGAATTGAGGTAAATATTCAACAGAATGTAAAGAATGTTTCATGAATTTAATGTTCCTAAAGAAAAATAAACTTATATTTTCTCTTTAAATAGTCTATAATGGTTAAATACCATTAAATTATGTTATCTTCTAGTTGCAAAGTAGTTTTAATATCTCTAATTAAATTAAAAATGTGTTCTCTAATCTAACAATTTGTAAATTAGAATTTTTTCCATTAGATTACTCTCTGATTTGACCACTTTAATCAAACTTCTATCTAAAATTGTGTCTAGTGTTTTAGACGTTTTATATTTTTATGGTTTTAATTTTACCTCTTCCATCCTTACTAGAGCTTGCTTGTGGTACTTGTGATTCTCGCACCTCATATTACAAAACTAAATACTTGTGAGGAGTAGTCAGTGGATACTGTTGCTGTAGCTCCAATTTTACATAAACCATAGTCTACCTTGGATAGTTGGATTGAGACCTGAGTATGTGATAGCATCCGTGCTGGTTTGAGAGCTAAAGGACACAGATAAGCCTAACTTATTTTTATTCTATTGTACGTGAACATTCTAATGTAAGAATATCTTACACTGACTCAGGTAAATATTGTGACTTAACGATTCGTGATCACCACTTATTGGGTTTATTTAACTTTAAGTTTATATCATTCTGCAACATGTATCAATATCTAACATTAGCTTATTTATATAATAGCTATATGAGCCTTAACATCTTATAGGTTAGATTGTATATATTTCTCTTATTTTTGAAACCGTCTAATAATTTTGCATATTAGTTACTAGTACTTTACCCTATGCCTGGATATTTTGCCTCGCTTATAAGCATTTCGATGTTTGCTATCATTATTTAATAATACGTACTCAATTGAATAATCGCTCTCTACCAATATTTAATATAGGCTGTTCGCTCGGGTTCTGCCATCATTATTTTTAAATCTCGTGCAGTGGCTCTTGACATATCCAAAACATTTGATATTGTCAAAGAGGAATTTGGGCGCTTCTCAGATGCGTGCTGCTGAGTGGGATTACTGGCGGCGGCGTTCTTCCTTGAGCTGGGGGTTGTATATCAGATGGAATATCGACTTGCTTAATTCGAAACAAACTGTACGTATATTGGTCTTCAGATACAGGAAGGTATGTATTTAGAATGAAAACTATGACTGAATACAATTTACCAGAATGGCGTAAAACGCATAACCATTCGCTGAGGACTGACTGGACTCGACCTATTCGGCTCCCTTGAGTTTACTTTTAGTTTAAATTGTTATGAGCGTTTTAATTCGTTTCAGTTATATTGGTATGCTTTAATTAGGTTTCACTTTTATCTATGGTTCACAGTTACATTCCCATAGAAACTGCAATTCTGCAGATTACGTCAGCATTCCTAGATTTCCATATCTTTATTCTCATGCAACATAAGCATTTATTAGATTATAAATATAAGTGAAACGCCTATGTTAGTCAATTGTACTTATAACCTGCTTGTAAGAAATAAATTTTTTTAAAACTTTCTCCTCGTCTACGAGATAGTAACTGGCGCAGTCGGTAGGATTTGTCAAGCAGATTTTCCGTGCATCGAGCATATCGATCTGTGTTCGTTTCAACGATTTGTGGAAGTTCCGAAATTTCTGATCAAGTTGGTGTAAGGCAATTCAACCTGACCAGGGAAGAAGAGACAAACATCGCTCAACGTCCTATTGGTGCGAGAACTTGGGAACAAGCATCGTCCCGAGCCTCATAAGTAAATCAAGTAACCAGACCAGGGAAGAAGAGACAAAAATCGCTCAACGTCCTATTGGTGCGAGAATTGGGAACAAGCATCGTCCTGAGACTCATACGTTAATCCAGGGAAGAGACAAGCATCGCTCCTCCTATTGGGCCTAGCAGTTAAGAATGAAGGTCGTCGTACTTCTATTGTTGTAAGTGCATCATTACTTTAATATCCTTTATTGATTAACTTATCGATTTATTATTTCTTTCTCGTATAAATTGGAAGATCTGATAATTTTAATTCTAGTCTTTATTTTTAAATATTAGTTAATAAGTAAATAATTAAAATAACAAAATGGCAAACCCTAATTATGCGTTAATTAGATACCAAGCTGAAAACATACCTTTATTTGATGGAAATCAAAAACAGATAAATCGTTTTGTTAATGCGTGTGACAATTTCATTAATAATCATAAAGATGTAGCTAATCCTGCTGCACAAATAAATGTTTGTTTATTCGATACAATCTTAAATAAACTAGTTGGTAGAGCTGCTGATCTAATAGCGTCTAGAATAGAATTACAAACTTGGGATTCAGTCAAAGAAGCCATAATTAATACATTTTCCGTTAAAAGATCAATCGATTGTGTAATACAAGATATTATTACGTTAAAGCCGGAAAAAAATGAAACTCCGCAACAATTTGGTATTAGATTACAAGATGCGGGAAGTTTGTTATTTTCGAAAGTAAATATGTCTAACGATGCCAGACAACTTAAACTATTAAAAATAAGCGAGTATGGTAATTTAATTCTAAAAACATTTATAAATGGACTTAGTTATCATATGCAATTAGTAGTACGTTTAAAAATCCAACGTCACTCGAAGAAGCGATGTGCTTCGCTCAAGAAGAAGAAAACTTCTTATATTTTAAAAATCGCGGAAATTTAAATACGAAAGCCACAATAATGCCTTCCAATGTACAAAAATCACCAAATATTAATCGAACGCATTACTCCACTTATAATATTCCAACAAACAATTATAGTTCACAATTTATTCCTAGAAATAATACTTTTGCAAATAGACCAGAATTTTTAGGATTTAATAGATGGACTTCTAATAATCCAAGCTTTACTCAAAATAGGTCAATTAATCAACAGTTTCAACCAAGACCAAATTTTGCAAATTCTATGCAAAGACAAACTCAAATTAATTTTAGACCTCAACCACATTATTTTAATAATTCAAATTATGCCAATGACAAGCGACCATCCTCAATTATGAGAACGCAAAAACCTGAACCTATGGATGTTTCCTCTGGAAACACTGTTTTAAGAAACGCGCAACAACCAAGACAAAAATACGTTGTTGAAGAATTATTCAATCAATCGGTTGAACCTCTAAACAATTTACCCGATTATTCTGAAAACCAACCAGAACAAATTGATTATTCTGATAATCAATTATACGACAATCAATATTATTGTCCAGAATATGAAAATACCCAATCTGACACAAACATCCCAGAACAAGACTTTTACGAAAATATGTATTATGAAAATGATACTTATCAAAATAATTCGAATTATATAAATCAACATTCGAATAATGAAAATTTTCGGGATACCCAAATTCCAGACCCCCTGACTTAATTTTAGTAAATTATACAATTAATGATTTACAAACTATCATATTACCAGAAATTAATGCAAAATTTCGACACTGGTAGCGATAGAAGCTTTATAAAACCTAATATTGCTTATAAAATGTATCCAAACTCAATTACGATAGAACCATTTTTAGTGCGATCAGCACATGCGACTTCTACGCATAATGAAGTAATGCATATACCGATGTTCCCATCCTTTAAATGTACAGGAAATCATAAATTTTATCTTTTTGATTTTTGTCCAAAATTCGATGGAATTTTAGGAACGGAATTTTTAAAACAAATTGGTGCTACCATAAATCTTGAAACTATGTGCCTAGTAGCAAAAGATGCTATATTACCTTTTGCAATACCATCTGTACATAATTTCGATACATTTGAAGTAATAAGAAACCCTAGAACTACATCAGAATTAAATTGCAATTCTATAAGACAAGAAACTAACATAATTAATAATACTACTATTTCTCCTCGACCTGAGAAAGAAGGAAAAAAAGAAAATATTGCTAGATTGCATAACAAAGAATTAGTACCTATCTGTGAAATACCAAAATCACTAACCAATGCAAAAGATGCGATAACCACAATAATAAGTAACACTACAAAATCAATAACATTAAGTCTTTCTGAATCAATCGACGTTGTAAAATCTGATAGGAAACAAACAGAAAAAGACCCAATCCAACCCTTAGAAACTAAAAATAAATCCCTAAACTCGATCATACTCCTAAACAAAACAATTTAAAATATTATATAAATAGCAAGAAAGGAATTACAACCATAGGCAAACCCTTTAAAAACATTTTTCCAAAGACGAAAAAATTCGACAAACAACCTGTAAAACACGGAACCAAATATACACGGAAGAAGATGAAGATATATTTTAATACAGACACGCTATCCCGTACGGTAAAATTCTCAGAAAAATGAAACATTTAACCATTAAGAAATAAATATAGCTTAGCGTAGAAAGATAAGTTCATTATATACGCTTGTCCTATTTAGTATTTGCTTATAACACAATATCATATCCTACATACTATTATAATTTATAATAATCATTATCTTAGCATAAAAATAAGCATAAAGTCATACGTAAGTAACTTTACGTTTAAAAATATAAAGAAGGTAACAAAGTCAGCATTTGTGACGCATTATCTAGCCCTCGAAACTGATTCAATTATTAATAGTCCGGGTGATATCAATGATGACATTAATCAATTTTTAAATCAAGATCGCGAGATATGATGACCAATCACTTTAGAAATTTGAAACTTATCGAATGCACAAAATTAGTTAATAATGTCGAAGAAAATGAAAGAATACTAATGATTAAATTTCGACACGAAGGAAAAACAAACCATCGTGGTATCGAAGAAACACTCAAATTTTTAAGAACTAATTTTTACTGGAAATCTTTAAAAGCAGATGTAACAAATTATATCAATAACTGTGAAATTTGCCAAAGATCCAAGTATAATCAAAGACCACCTGATCAACCTTTAGTACTCACCGAAACACCTAGTAAACCATTTGAAATCGTGCATATTGACACCTTTATTGTCGGAAAAAAAATTTCTAACATTCTTAGATAAATTCTCCAAATTCGGTCAAGCACTTCCATACCATGGCAATGCCTTATCATGTTGCGATCAACTAATAAAATTCTTTTCATTTTTTGGAATACGAAAACAAATTATCTCAGATAACGGAACAGAATTCCAAAATGTAGTAGTAGACGAACTTTTAAAAGCACATAATATTAAAGTTCACTTTACAACGCCCTACCACTATGAATCAAATTCACCTGTAGAACGCCTACATTCTACCTTAATTGAACATATAAGAATATTACGAGAATCAGATCCAAATTCTGATATAACCAACCTAATGCCATATGCCATTATTCGCTATGTGCGTTACACGACGCGACATCTGGTGGTACAAAATGTGGCGAATTTCTTGGCTACGCAACACGTCAAGTACATCGGAAACGATTGAAAATTCAAGACAAATTTTTGATTTTAGTGCATATAATTAGTTCTGCAGATAATACGTTGATATATGAGAATATTTATCGATCGACTGAAAAAAGTCAAGTTCGATATTGAATTTTGTGTGTATTCAGCAAAACTTCGTAGGTTATGAAAGCGTAAACATGAGAATATCATAATAACAAAAATAGTATTGTGAAATTGATACGATTAAAAACTCGATTCATGAAGTTTTACTGAAATTACTTTAGAATGAATGATAGACAAACTGAAATTAAGTTATTAAATATATTTTTCGGGAATATTAGTGCTGTCCATTGGACTAATCATAAGAACCGGCTTCGAAAATATATCACACAGGTTATGATACTTACCCTTGTTGGTTCTGGTGTCATATGAGCACCGTCGATTTTGAAGCATTTTTTGGGTTCTATGGAAAGATTACATCAAATGGGACACATTAACGCAAAAAAATTGCGGATGAAGCACATTTTCTCAAAATAAATTGAAAATTTAAATTTAAATTTAACATATATTTTTTCCTAATAAACACAATTCCAGTACACTTTGTCCTAAGGTATGATCGCAGAAGGGTAATAATAACATAATATAAAGCTTCTTTTCAGACAAATTGCAAATAAAACTGTTTTTTTGCACTTTAAAACCATAATATAATATTTATGAGATAAACGTCAACATGACTATTTCTTAAAACATCATTATATAGGTTGGCTTAGCACGGCTGTTGTACGGGTAGATGTTGCCAAGTGTAAATTCTATTTGGTTCTAAAATATAACAGCCTCGTGTTGAATATGTTTCAAAAGTACTGTGGGACGAAAACTTATAAATAATGATTTTTAATGGCCTTGTTTAATAAAATAACAATAATTCGAATACTAGTTACTAGAATTAGATGTTACGCTAGAAGGGGGTGACTTTTAATAATATGTCATATAAACTAATTAATTTAGTTTATTGAAATACATACAAATTTAAAAGATCATTTGGATTAGTTTAAGAGAGTATCACGCGTAGTGCGTTTATTTGTTACTTTGAATTAATTTTGATTTTGTGATAAGCGCGGTTGGTCAAGCGCGTAGCGCGCTCGCCTCAATGCGCTTCTTTGGCTAATTAAAGTTAGTTTCGATTATTTTTGCTTAATCTGGAATACGTTAATTAGGGTTAGTTTTGGTTACTTTAGGTTAGTCTGGGTTGGTTTTGCTTAGTTTATGATAGCGAAGAGAAAAGGTTGCGTAGCGCGCTTTTCTTTTTATTTTGGTTAATTAGGGTTAGTTTGGTTAGTCTGGGTTAGCTTGCGTTAGTTTTGGTTAGTTCAGGTTAGTTTAGGTTGGTATGGCTTAGTTTTGGTTAATCTGGGTTAGTTTTGCTTAGTTTGGGATAGGGAATAGACAAGCGCGTGTGGCCCGTTTGTCTCTTTACTTTGGTTAATTAGGGTTAATTTGGGTTAGTTTTGGTTAGTTTTGATTAGTTTGGGTTAGCTTTATTTAGTATGGGTTGGTTTTGGTCAGCCTGGGTTGGATTTGCTTGTTTTGGGATAGCGAAGAGAAAAGCGCGCGTAACGCACTTTTTTTTACTTTGGTTAATTAGGGTTAATTTTGGTTAGTAAGGGTTTCTTTTGGTTAGTCTGGGTTAGTTTTTGTTGGTTAGGGTTAGTTTTGGTTAGTATGGGTTAGTTTTGGTTAGGCTCGGTTGGTCTTGCTTAGATTGGAGTAGCGAAGAGGCAAGCGCGCTACGCGCTCTTGTCTCTTTACTTTGGTTAATTATGGTTAGCCTGGGTTAGTTTTGGTTAGTCTTGGTTAGTTTGTATTAGTCTGGGTTGGTTTTGGTTAGTTTGGGTTAGTGCTGGCTAGTTTGAGTTAGTGTTGGCTATTTTGGGTTAGCTGTGGTTGAGTTACGATAAGCGTGCGTAGCGCTTGTCTTTTAAAATTATTTCATTTTATGACAAATATACTTGATCTAGGGCATTTAAAATGAACAAATTGAGTCGACAGTGTACCGTAAGTAAACTTTTATTACTTATATATACATGTATGGCTAAACAGCCAGGGTTAGGTTTGCTTAGTATGGGTTACTTTTGGTCAATCTGGGTTAGTTTACGTTAGTCTGGACTAGTTTTGGTTAGTTTGGGTTACTTTGCATTAGTCTGAATTAGTTTTGGTTAGTTTGGGTTAGTTAACAGACAAATGGGAGCTTATTTGGTTAGTCTGAGGCATATAAGGAACAAGCGCGCGGTTTGCGCTTGTTTAGTTACTTTCACAAGTTGTTATTCTACTTTATGAAACATGCCCCTGCAATTTGCTTACTTGAAAATCAAGAAGGTTAGCCAAGTCTGACAACATTGCAAGTAAATTATCATCATTAACGTCATATTGGGAGAGTTTTCGCATTTAAATGTCACTAAACGGCCTCATATCTGAAATTTCTTTTTCAATTTTTGTCGTCAAAAGTGCTTCATCCGCAAATTTTTTTGCATTAATGTGTTCCTTTTGATGTAATCTTTCCATTGAACCCAAAAAAAATCCTTAAAATCGATAGTGCTTATATGACATCAGACCTTTTTCGATGTATTCCACGTGTATATTTGTATAGTAGCTGAATAAAGTTCCAAATTTCTCCGACTCGCGCGCACGATCGTTCTTCATTTCTCCCACTACCCTAACGCACAGGGCGAATAGCATACAATAACACTATCCATTCTAGTACACATTTTAGTCCACAAGAACTCGTGTTAGGACACACAGATTCGCGAGATCCTATGAATCTTATACCATCTCATGTTTACACTGAATATATTAATAACCACAAAAACAATACCCAAATTCTATACGATCAAATCGCAGAAGAATCAAAACAATTAAAACAAAAAATTATTGACAAAGTCAATCAAAATAAAACAACGAAAAATATAATAATCGGTTCTCAAGTATACAAGAAAGCCGAACAAAGATCCGGGAAATTAAAAAAGAAATTCTCTGGTCCATTCACCTTAACAAAAATTTTAGAAAATAATAAAATCGAAATTCAAAACCCAAAAACTAAACATACAGAAATAATTCATATAAATGAATCTAAAATAATACCCATTGTTACAGATGGACCTGGACCGTCGAGTCAAGCGGTATAAAATACCACGACTTAAACAGATACCCAGGGTTACTACCCTTCAAATTAGAAACAGCCAAAATAACATCGAACCACTGGTCCTTTGTACAACACGTCAACTTGAATTCGCTGATTAATCAGTTTTATTCTGTAAAAGCTCAAGCAGAAACGCTTTCCCTTAGCTTAAAAAATGATACTACATATTACAATGAATATTATAATTCAATGACATCACTCTATACTCTTGAAAAACGTATAGAAAACCTAATTAGACAAGTTATTCCTACCAATTTAGACATTAGGCACAAAAGAGGCTTATTTAACCCACTAGGATCACTTATTAAGTGCATAACCGGTAATCTAGACCAAAGTGATGCAGAAAAAATTGACGAAAAAAATAACAACTCTGCAAGCAAATCAAAATAAGTTGAGAGTCGATACATTAAATCAAATAACGTTATTGGATTCTACAATTAACGCATTTCAAAAAAATAATATCCAATATTACCACTAACGAGATGATCTTAAAAACGCGTATTTCTCACAACACTCAATTACACGATTATTTTCGAATATTTCCCTCATGTATAAAAAATCCCATTAGAGGAGTGCAATTCTCGGAAAATTACAGCGGTAATTGCACTGTAGAAACCGAAAGAGCACAGCGATAATTGCATCGTACGTATCTATGGTAATTCCATTGAAAATTTGACAGCGACAATTTATAAATAACGTCAAAGTCTAGTGAATATATAGGTATTATTAAAAATGTCTCGTTTCGGATTTAAAAAAAATCGTTTTTTTTGCATCTCTGTACTTTGTTTACAGTTACATGTACGTTTTTGTATTAAAAAAAGAATAAAAATGTATTTTTTTAAAACCATGTCCTAATTCGGGAAATATTCCCCCGAATTACACTCGTGCATCAAAATAACCAGAAAATTTTGCATTCGAGCGTGTTGTCTTAGAAAAACTGCATTCGGTCATTTTCATATTTTGCAAAAAGAGCCCTCCACCTTCGGTGTCGGGCTCTTTCTCCAAAATATGAAAATGAACTCATGCAGTTTTTAGACAACACGCTGTCATGCAAAATTATCGGTAATTTTGGTGCACTTGTGCAATTACTTCCGAATATATGTAATCATAAATCAGATTACGTTAATATATCAAACTATCTACAGTACGCTAGATAAAATAGAGGTTGCAATAACCTTTGCAAAGATCAATATTCTCCATAACTCGATAGTAGATCCATATGAACTCTTGTCAGAAATTAAGGCATTAAGCTCTCATTTAAGCTCAGATAAATTACCACTACCAATTAATTCTCAAAATATACTGGGTTTTGAAAAACTAATTGAAATTAAGAGTTTCTTAAAAGGTTTCAATATTGTATTTATATTCGAACTTCCACTTGTCGAGACTGAAATATATCAATATTTTAATCTATACCCAATACCAGTCCCAAATAACAAGTCGTTTCTAATTAACATTCCTTATAAAACTTACCTCGCACTAAGCAACTCTAAGTACGCCTACATGGACCAAAGATGTCTCCAAATTTCGACCAATGAGTACCTGTGCAGAAACGCCCACAGCATTTACCTGGAAGCCAATCCACCATGTGCCGTTCAGCTGATTAAACAGGAATCAAACGTCACCACTTGCCACCCATTCAAAATCCAATTGAACGAGATACAATCCACAAATATTATTGATGGAAAATGGCTCGTCACTGTACCAAACCGAATAGTCAGTACATCGACTTGCCGAAATCTAAGAGATAATGTTCCACTCTTATGATCCTATCTGCTAGAAGTACCCAATGAATGCAAGATTCAAATAAAATCAATTATTCTTGAATCTTATATACCTAGCAATTTGCCTTTTAGTGAAATTAGTCTACCTTCACTAAATTTGACCAGAACAATCCAGCATGGACCCGTATCTTTCAATCCACCTACAATTGATTTAAATTCTGTCAATTTAATGGAAACGAAAGAAATACAGGCCAAACTCGAAGAGCAGAGAAGAGGCCTTCTAGAGATATCCAACCCGATCTATGTCAGAAGAACCAGCTTTTGGACCATATTAATCTATATTATTATTGTATTATTAATATTATATTTTATATTTAAATATTTTCAGAAAAGATTTAGGAAGGTCCAAATAATTGCCAAAGATGAGTCAATCGATAACATTTTTTAATTTTGAAATCACAACCACAGGATGTGCTTTCATCTACGTCGGGAGGAGTTACATTCCCATAGAAACTGCAATTCTGCAGATTACGTCAGCCTTCCTAGATTTCCATATCTTTATTCTCATGCAACATAAGCATTTATTAGTTTATAAATATAAGTGCAACGCCTATGTTAGTCAGTTGTACTTGTAACCTGCTTGTAAGAAATAAATTTTTTAAAAACGTTCTCCTCGTCTACGAGATAGTAACTTCACTTTACTTTTTACTTAACTTTTTCACTGATGTAACTTTAGGGGAGGTTTGATTAAAAAAAAAGTTAGTTACCTCCTTTATCCACTCGCCTCTTCAAT